>JANHZU010004404.1:564598-583718 GCA_032468055.1 Acrochordus granulatus
ATCATCAGTTAGAAGGGAGCACCTTCTTCCACTGATGATGTTACCTGGTCGGGTAATGAAACGTTTGTAAGAAAAGAACCAAACTCAGAGAGCACCAAGGACCCTACAATTCGATCCTGAGCTACAAATATTTTCTTCTAGTGGTATTTCAGCAATGTGTGGATTACCACTTATCTTCAATCCTGCTTTAAACCACTCGCTGCATTAAAGGAAGCAGAGGTGAACCATTTGCTCCTGTTCTCTCTACCACAGGTGTTTCTTTGGGGGTCCAAATCTACAAGCTCTTGCATGTTGCCTTAAGATCAAAGAAATGGCAGGGAGAATTCTGAATGACAGCTTTTAAAGAGATAAGCCAGTTTGCTTGGTGAGAGGAGAGATGTCAGAGGTCTACAAAAGGAGACGGAGGCCAATTCCTGCTCCACCAAAAAGGTATTGCTCTTGTTCCTTTCCACGTTGCCTCCCTGCAAGCCCCCACCTTCCTCTCCTGTTTTGGAAGAGATGATAAATAAATCAAATTGCACTAAGCATCCTTCCCACCGTTGCTAGCGGTTCTTTTGCCGCGTCTGCACCTCATCAATCACGCCATTGTCTGCTTGAGAGCCGAGCCTTGTAAATGTCAGACCCACTCAAGTCCAAGAAGAAGACAATCTGAACGTGGCAAGGAGGTTTTAATTGGGCCGCGTAATTAAATGGGCGGGCGGGGGAAGAGGGTGCAAAGTGAAAAGGCCCAGCAAAAGCTGCCTTTGGCAGGAAAGAGATTTCTTCTCGTTGAAAGGAGACTTTGAGACAGATGCGGTTCGAGAGGAGGAGGAAAGAACAGGACTCTTTGCACCCTGGTGGGATAAGCTAACATGCAGCTCTTCAGGGGCATGGTGGAAACATGCATGTTTACTGGGGAACAAGATTCTTGGGGGGCTGGATTATGAGCGAAGATGATTGGGGTGCATGTCGCCCAAGATGAGGGTTCAGCTGTAGGCTAGGCAAAAAATAAAAGATGGTGTCTTGGACAGATACGCTCACATTGACAGCAACCTGAGTCAAGTCTACTATCTTCACAGCCCTCCAAAGAGGAGAGATGGCTCCCCTGTAGCTATGGAAAGGGCTGGGAAGGATATTATAAGGAGAGGCAATCACTCTGGCAACCCACAGCTTGAATGAATCCATGCTTTGCATTTGTATAAGTCATTATACAAATACATTATACAAGTATTGTATAAGTCATTATACTTACAGCCATTCGTTCAGTGACCGTTCGAAGGTAGCAACAGCATCGAAAGAAGTGACTTACGAATAGTCTTTGCACTTATGACTCTTGCAGCATCCCCATGGTCACATGATTAGATTTCAGGCACTTGGCAACCGGCATGTATTTACAAGAGTTGCAAGCATCTCGAGGTCACGTGATTACCATTTGCGACCTGTCTAGCCGGCTTCTGACAAGCAAAGGCAATGGAGGAAGCTAAGTTTGCTTAATTACTGTGCAATTCATTTAACAACTGCACTGATTCACTGAACAACCATAGCAAAAAAGGATGTAAAATCAGGCATGGCTCACTTAACAACTGCCTAGCTTAGCAAATGGAAATTCTGGCCCGAACTGTGGTCGTAAGCCAAGGACTACCTGAACTTCCTAACAAAGAGTATCTTTTTGAAACGAGTTGGGTTTCAATTAGAGTAAAATCTCCTTTCCACTCATTTTCCTCCTTTTACATCGACCTAGTTGGCATCTCTCTTTCTGTTTGATCTTCTCCACAACTATGTCTACCTTCTTTCGGTCTTTCCTTCTGACAGTCGGGGGCAAGATTATAATTTTTATTATTTTATTTTATAATTTTATAAAATTATAATTTTAATCCTGATTAAAAGCTTATCCTACATGTTAGACCTGGCCCAAGAATAAGTACCATCTCACCTCGATGGTGAGATCCAGTTTGCTTTTGTTAAGAAAAACAAAACACTGTTTAGAACAGTGAGGCCCATTAGCCAGAGCCAAGTGTGAAGCAATGATCAATCCCTTATCAATCCTTTATGCAGCCAATGATTTATCTACTACATAAGCTATTACTAATCTACTTCACAGAGGCTATAAATCAATACATCAAACCCAGAGCTCTCAGAAGAGAGATGACAGACCTGCACATAACCATCTGGCCCAAGGCAATCATATAATACTCCCATTTTACAGATGAGGAACTTGGAAACAGAGGAAAAATACTAGAGGTCGGATGAGGTGGTGGAGCATGCATGCATATTTCTATTATACTGGGCGTGTTTTATCAATCTACTTCACACTTTCTGGAAGCCTATAAACAAACCTCATAATCTACCACCCCCCTTTTTAACTTCTCCAGATTGTTAACCTGATTTGCTAAAGGTTAAGGCCATCTGTTTATAGATTTTGTAAGACTGCCCAGCTAACTGGAAAGCATTTTCAGTAGAAATGGCAGGATATAAATCACTGGAATAAAGTAAATAAGGAAAAACAAATTTCCTTCTCAAACCTAGACCATATAAAGTGGGGCCTACCCTCACTAGAGAACAGTCATTACAAAAAGAGGAATTACAATGACCAAAGTCAGATCTTAATAGCCCAGGCTCTAGTTCTTGATCTTCTGAAACATCTTGAAGCACATGGTTTCTGATAAAAGGCTGTGTTTTCAAACTCAGTTGGAAATAGGAGAAAATCTATTCTTTTGTGCTCAATTCTTGACCACCCCTTTACAAAGAGCTGACAGTGATGGTGGTGGAAACTTGCATCACTTTGGACTTCAAGATAAGAGAGAATTTTAATCAGATTAGACAAGAGTGAAACTTTACAATCAACTAGAGTTGAATATCAGCCAGACCTGGAGAACTCATATCAAGGCATCTCAATCCTGAATGTCTGATCTTTCTAAACATCTCCCTCATCTAGATGTAACTACAACTTACATCTAGACATCTACAATTACAGTGTGGGAGTGGTTCCAAGTGTGAATCCTTCTCTGCCTGCTTTTTCTTGGCATGACCTACATTGGATTCAAATTTCAAAGCTGGGCAGAGAAATTACCCTGGGGTCACATCCATTCTACAAACTTCCTCTGATCCATCTCTCATGGCTGAGATACAGGAACTTAAATGATGATCATGCTGGCATCAAATGCAAAAGGCACACAACATTTCTCCCCCCAAAATATATAGTGCTTTCTGCTTTCAAGTGGATGATACAGAGCTCTGAATTAACTAAGTGGATCATTAAATATTTTTCCTTCATCCCATTAACAGCAGGTTCTTTGACTAGGAACACTGTAGAACATCAGAGAGAATCTTTTCACCTAGAAAAGCTGAAGATCTTCCCAAGGATAAGAACAGAACCTGTAAAGTAGACCCTAATATTTGGATAAGTTTATAGGGGTGGGGGTGATTTGAGATAAACACGAAGGAAGCAATGAGATGAAAACAATAGACTGTGTCTTTTTTCTTTATTCTGTTCTGGATTTTACTGTCATTTCATCGATTGTTGTGAGCCACCCAGAGTCGCTGAGAATGGCATACAAGTTTAGCAAATTATCACTATGTCTATAGCTAAGCTGTGCTGTATCACTCTATCTAATCACAATCCCCCTTGGTGGAAATTACACTCAGAAATACCCATAGAACCTTTGGCTTTAGATGTCTGGTGCATCACCCCAGAAGCAAACAAACAACTTCTGGAGACTTTATGAGGCTATCACAAACCTAGCCTGAACCGCATTTGAGAAAGTTGGGTGTGTGCATGTGGGCTTTTTTTCTTATTTTGTTTGGTGCCAGAGTTCAATGGGAAAGAAGACTGACCCATGAAGTCACATCTATCAAACTGTCGGTTCTCTTGGCAGCTCTTGACAGCGAAGGGAGTTCAAAGGTTGCAGGATAGAGAAATAGTGTGTGTGTGTGTAAGGGGAACAAGAAAAAACAAGCAGCAAAGCAGCACTCTGCTTCAGCACTAATATGCCCCCGCTGGAAGAGTTGCTCCTTCATCCTCCCGCTTTAGGCAGCTTTCATTAATCTTCTCGCTCTCTTCCTTAACTAGCCATGCAGAACCGCTCAATAGTAAGACACATAATGGGAAAGCCCTGTGCCTATTACCAGGTTAACATTCTGTTAAGCCCCAGCACAACAATGGAATGGGAATCGAGAGGAAATCTTCACACCCAAGAGCTGTCAGGCTGGCAATTAAATGATGATGTGGAGGTGGGTGAAGGAGGAGGAAGAGGAGGAAGAGCAGAAGAAAAGAAGGAGGAGGAGGGAGAAGGGGAAAGAAGAATGAAGGAAGAAGAAAGAGGAGGAAAGGGGAGGTGAGGAGAAAGAAAGAAGGATGGAGGAGGTAGGGAAGGGCAGGAGAAGGAGAAAGAAGGAAGAATGAAGGAAGAAGAGGAGGTAGAAAGGGAAGGGGAGGAGGAGGAGAAAGAAGGAAGAATGAAGGAAGAAGAGGAAGAGGAGGAAAGGAGAGGGGAAGAGAAGGAGAAAGAAGGAGAGGAGTAGGAGGGGGGCACAAGGGCCAGGACTTCCTTGGTTGTGCTGTCTAAGCATTCCAGATGCTGCAACCTCAACACATCTGGCAGGCATACGAGCTTGGAAAAAGCTGATCTACAGGAAAGTCTGATATGATGTCATAACATAACTCTCTTTATGTTTTGATTTCTGTCATGTTTTGATGACACTCTGGCTTTGATCAAAACCAGGCTGCTCCAGATCACAAGGTTGCGCATTTATCAAACAAAATTAAGTCTTGAGGCTACATTAAATTGTTTATTTGAATGTTTAGCTGAGAAGATATGATGCTAATGTGGTTGACCCAACCTTCCTTGGATTGCCACTGGACCTCTTCTCTCTATAGTTATTCTATGGTGGACAGCAGAGTTTAGAACTGGTTTCCAACCTGTTTTTTTTCCCCCCAATAATGTAACAAGATATTAAGAGAATCAGATTTCCTTTAAATTATGCTTTGCCCGAGGATATAATCACATTAAGCTTATTATGTGGCTTCCTTAAGACTTTATATTATGTGTGCTTAATTGAGACATAGGGCTTCTTTCTGGGGGCTATAAAAATGGCAGCCTATTTTATTAAGGCTTAAATCTTCCTTCTTAACAAGATGCTTCCTCCCCCAGGATTCAAAATCAGCAAAATCTGGAGAGGCTGATTTAAAAGGAACCCTTTGTAGAGGAGATCTTTGCAGAGGTTATAATAAGGATATCGGAGGCCATTAATAGCTCTCCTCACATCAGAGTTCAAACAGGCAGATTAAGTCTAATCCGAGAGGTGGGAAAATGTCCTTCTGATGAACAAAGGCCACTGAGACTCTGATAGGAATGGCAGATGGAGAAGGACAAGACCATTTTGACATTCCTTGAAAGTTTTTAGACAACTGCTGAACTTCTAACATTGTATGGAGAAGCTCTGGGTTTGATCTTTAGCCTTTTTGGGCATAGCCAGAAGCTCTGAGAGAAACATAGATAGTCCTCTACTTAAACCTTGTCATTTAGCAACATCATTCCAAGTTACGATAAACCTCCTGCTTACAACCAGACCCCTGTTAACATTATTGTATTTTGGGTGCTTGGCACATGACCCATATTTACAGCCAATGTATGATGTTTTTTGGCTGGAAACTGGCATTTATTTCCAGTTTCTGGTAAAAAATATCCATTGGATATGATGTTTAATGACTGTCGTGTTTGCTTATGACTGCTGCAAAAAGATTGTAAAATTGGGTGTGGTCATGTGGTGACTCACTTAACAATTGGCATAAGGTACAACTGGTTTCTGGGCTCAATTACGGTTGTAAGCCAAGGATTTCTTGAAGCAGGGAAGAACATACTAGGATGGGTGAAAAGGGTGTTGCTTAAGAGAAAATAGCTTTTTATGGTGCTGGGAGATCCAAACTTCTCATGGGAATTCAATATACAAAATATTGAGGAAAAGCATAAATTATAACTGTTGCCAGCCATTTTCCTTGGGTGGCCTTCAAGTCAAGTGTTAAACACAGAAGATGGGTCAACTTTTGCGATGATAAATTTTAGAATAAGACCCAGCCATACATGTTTACATTTTCCCATGTAATGATATATGATACTGTTATCTAATGTAATTTCAACATCTTTTCTTTGTTTAGAAACTGCAGTTTTCTTGATCAAGCTAGCCTGTCATTAGCGAAAGCCAATGAATAAGAAAAGAGAAAGACCTATTGACCAACTCTTCCTAAGTTGTAATCTTAAAAAATCTTAAATTTTTCCATTTCTGGGTTATTTGGCAATACTGGGGGCTTCCCTTAAAGAGGAAGAGACCTAGCTCACTGGTACAACATATGCTTTGAAAAGGTATCAAGAAATGTGGAAATTTAGGAAGGATGTTCTAAGGAAGACTGAGGAATACTTTCTCGCTTGAGACCCCATGTACAGAATAGACCCTGGATAAAATGGCCAAATATGATCCAGAGTCCCTCAAAACTGATTTTAAATTAAGCAATCTAAACAACCATAACTAAAAATCTTGGGAGCTAAGTAAATGTCATGCAAGTTCAATCCTCCTACAGAAGAACACTGAAATCTCTTCAAAATTCAATGTTTTTCTGTAGGATTGCATGAGATCTTGGCCAACTTCTGAGGATTAGGGAACTTGAGAAATTTGGGGCAGATTTTGTGGGGATGGTAGCAGTGCCTTTCCCCTTGCACTAGATGGTGCTGATCTCCGGAAAAGATTGAGTGAAATAATCCACTGGTCTGGTTTGATAGATGGCTGATTTATTATGCTCATGGATGCCCTTATTTGGAAAAAAAAGATTTGCAAAAGCTGTTCTTGTGTGTTCACATGCCTAGCGGGGTAAGGAAACAGGTTTATTATCAGCCTCACAAGTTAATACCTTCCAAGAAGGCGTCTGTTTCTAACAAAAGAGCAAAGGTGTCTCTGTAGGGTGGAATGGCACAGCCATCCGTTTGTGACACTTTTTGGCGTGTGGTGGAAAGATGAGATGGAGCATGGTTGTGTTACAAGAGATAAAAATAGGGAAACAAAATATATTGCAGAACTCAAAAACCTTTATCTCCTCTCAGCCTCACTCCTTTTGCCATAATTCATTTCAAGGAAGCCCCAGGAATAATTTTTGATGTAAACTCTGCTGCAAACATATATCACTTGGCTGATAAGATCGCTGGGCTATGAAGAGAGAGTCGTTCCTTCATCCACCCCAAACATGAATACTTCTTCCTTTCTTTTTCAAAGTTCAAAAGCAACTCATGGAAGGAAAGCACCAGAAAGTTCAAGCTTGAACCAACTACATCATGAGACAACAATCCAGATCATCACCAAATGGAGGACCAGGACCAGATTTTGTTTAATGTGAAAAGTATGATGCATCTTTGAAGGAGGTAAATGAAGGGGATCTGAAACTGTAGCAGTTCCCTACTACTTGATTTTTCCCAGAAGCAAGAATGTCTCTTGTGCAACTCAAGGTACTATGTGCGATTTAATTCCAAAGAGGAGCTTGACAAGTTTGCTCTTTGTCCTTCTGTGCGGGGATGACATTAAGAGCAAAGTTCTTTTTAAGTCATGTGCAACTACATGGTTGGCTCCAAGTCCCTGGAGAGCCCTCTGACATTTCAAGTAGGGGAGTGAATCAAAAAGGTATAGACAAGAATCTGCTGCTGGCATCTGCCCAAAGGGAAGTCAGCCAGATAAAGAATAATTATGGCTCATAAAATTGTCTCTGGCTATTTTTTTGAGAGGGGTATCATCTTCATCTTCTTCATCACATCTCCCCTTGAAAATTATAAACACTTATAAAAATAGCTGCAAGGGTCTCTTCCCCTTCCAATTCCAGAGGAAAGCAAGAGAGAGAAAAACATGATTACAGGTAGAGAAATGCCAAGAGGAAGAGGATGAATCTCTTATGGATTCCACCTCCTCTGTTTGCATTCTTGGTTAGGGACTGCCTAATATACATTGCTTACACATATAGGAAAAGTACAAAAACATGGTTTAAACCATTATAAGCAGAAGTGAATAGAATACTATACAACTCAATCATCAAGACTGTTAGATATTAAAAACTGGTGAAGCTTAATCCCTCCACTTCTTCTCTCAAGCATTATCAGCTTACTGTCTGTTTGGGCAGATTGTCACCGTTGAATAGAAAGCTCCAGGATGCAGCCCACCATTTTTGAATTGCTCGGGGTGGCAAAGGGAAACTCATAGGGGCCAAGATGTCCTAAGAAACAGAAATTACAGGGGACTGATATGAAATCTCACCTGAATCCCTTGTTAGAAAAAAGACCTATGTATCCTTGGATGCCTTCAGATGCTCACCTATATGTCTTAACAGTGAATCTTATCCAGCAAGGGAGTCATACAGTTGGGCAAGCTTCCATCCAAAAATCCTCAGGAATGGCAGAGTTTTTCAATTAAAAGTTGACCCATCTGGAGGATACTCTTCAACCTTTCAATTGGCTGAGAAATGGCTGGCTGGGCTAAAGAATTCTAGGGGCTGATTCACCAATCTGAGACCAACTGGGGAAAATGGTTTAGATACCAGGGAGCAATCATCAAGACTGACTTTTGACAAGTGGTTGACATAAAGAAGATGTGGAGGATATGCTTTCCTGTCCGTTATGGGAAAGAGACAAGGACCACTAAGAGAAGAATGCCAGAGAGACCAGTTAAGTTACTTACTTGGGCTCTTCTCTTCAGCAAGATCACAGGTGCAGAGGAGCTCCGAATCAATGGAGATTGGCTTCTGCTTAATCCAGAACTTTGTGCTGGCTCTCTGATTGGTCACAGGATCCACCTCCACCTTGTCCCCTGAAATACCTGAAGGCCCAGATAGCATCAGTCAAGAGAGGAAGAGAAACTCCACATGCAGTAAGATACTGAAGAAGCAAATTAAATGCCCTCCCTCCATTTTTGAGCATGGCAGCATACCACACTAATACTTGTAGAGAGGTGTTAATGACAACCAGCATTGCAAAAACCAATCAGAATTGGTCAATGGTGCTACAAGTTCATTATTGCAAGCTTTTGGACTTGCGCTAGAGCCCATCATCAGGGAATGTTGCTCTCTCCAAAACACCCACACTGAGTTGTAGATAAGTTGTTGACCAGCATTATATGTGTACTTATGTTGAGAGGAGGAGGAGAAGGAAGCTTCATGAGGGATTAAGTGGGGGACCTTTTTGAATGGTCAAGCAGAATCAGAATTTTCCAAGCATTTTTATTCAGAAACTGAGGCAGACAGTAGCCTAGCCAAGACTCCCATAATTACTGAGAGAAGAGACAGAGGAGAGGCAGTATTGCTGCACTGCCCTGGCTTCTTCCACATGCTCCTGTAACACCTTTGTCAGGAATGAGAAAGAGATGAATCTATTATAAGGATATCACAACCGTCAGCACTGCATATATAAGCCAGATGCTAAGGCTACTGTGCACTGAGCAATAACAGCCACCAATGCTGTTAAAGTTTTTCTGGTATGCTTGTAAAATTTGTTTGATAAACTGCTTTGAAGTACCTTGGGGAGGAGGAGGAGAGAAGGAAGGATGATAATGATGATAGAGAAAGAGGAGGAAGGATGATGATGATGGAGGAGGAGGAGAAGGAAAGATATCGGGAAGAGGAGAAAGAGAGAGGGGGATGATGATCATGATGGAGAAGGAGGAGGAAAGATACTGGGAAAAGGAGAAGGAGAGATGATAATAATGATGGAGGAGGAAGGATGATGATCAAGAAGAGGGAAGAGGAGAAGGAAGATATGGGAAAGAGAAAAAGGAGAAGGATGATGATGATAGAGGAGGAAAAGGAGAATGAAAAGGAAAGATATGGGGAAGGGAAAGAGAAGGGGAAAGAGGAGGAGAGAGATGATGAAGAAGAAGGAGGAAAAGGAGGAAAGATGGAGAAGAGAAAGAGAAGGAGAAAGAGATGATGATGATGATGATGATAGAGGAGGAGGTAGAAGGATGATGATATCAAGAATAAGAAGGAAGAAGAGGAGGAGGAAAGATATGGGGAAGAGGAGAAGAAAGAGAAGAGGAAGACAAAGAGGAGGAAGAATTAAAGGTAGAAGAAAAGGAAGAGGAGGAGAAAGAAGAGGAAGCCCCAACTTGAACCCTTGTTCCACTCTTCCAAGGTGCCAAAGAGCAAACTGAGGAGTTAATTTACTCTGCAACAGACGCTGTAATTTATTACAGGTCCTATTATGCTTGGGTCCCCCTCGCCTCCTCCCCAGTTCACCCCTCCAAAGCAGCAACCTTGCCACCTGGAGCTGGGACAGGCGGGCATCTCATTGCTTAAGCCACGATTACAAGGCTTCTCTTCTGACATGAGTGACCAAACTGCTCTGTGCACTTTTTCACAGTGGCAGCTGCGCGGGAAAGACTTAAAAGTAATTACATTTTTAGGTCGTGAGTTATAGGTCAAGGTCGCACTGAAACAGGCAAAAGGAATAAAGACTATTTAAAAGCCGATGCACGGGAAGGCTGTTCCTTTGTTTAAAGTCAAAATGTTCCAGGAGCCCTTTCTTTTTTCATTTGATTTTCTTTTTAGGAAGAAAAGATCTTTTACAGCAAAAACGGGAGCCAGAGAGCACTACGGTAACCCTGTTTATTTCCCCTACCCTGTGACCCATTTGGCCAAATTTAATCCAACCACAAAAATATGCCACAGGAGTGTTATGGCAAAACAAGGTTTCACGTCTAATTCTTGGAAGGATTCATTGCTTTTGTCTCAGTCCAAAGCTTCATTGTTAGAGAAAGTCTGAGAAACCCCACTCCTTTATTAAAAAATTGGAAATTGATACTGTGAAACTAGAGGCTTGTCCAAAGGTTTACTAATTCATTAGGAAATAAATATCTTTGCTTCTTGCATTTTATTGCCCATTTTCATTAGCTTTTTGACAGCAAATGCCTAAAGAAGGCGATCAGAAATAGATAACTGAAGGTTCCAATAAAATAGCTGCAGGGACTATTCACGCAATTGTCTACACACAGCAAAAGAGCAGAAACGGCAGCAGATCTTATTTAAAGCAACATCTAGAAGGGGAAAGTTTGAAATGAAGCTGGATTTGCTTCCTGAGGCAAGGGAGAAGCCCTCTTGGGGGACTACTCCAAATTTCAGGAGACAATGCTCAAATTTGTTTGCCTCTAAATAGCCACTAAACATCTGAGATAGCCCGTAATGACCAGAGAAAGTCATTTTGAACCTAACAGCTGAACCATCAAACCACCATCAAGAAGACACTGAAAAATCATTTTCTAAGGAACACTGTCCCCTCTCCAAGAACTGTAAAAAGACCCCAAATATTCAAATGTATGAAAAGAGTCAACTCCCAGCAAGACCAATATAGTAAGAGGAGCTGCGAAGGTAATTCAGTGGTGGTCTCGTTGGATTTGCATCTTACGCAGCAGTTAGTTCTGGTTGCCCCAACACAGAGTTTTTGCTTTCTCTTCAAGAGAGTTGTTCATTTTTGCAGGAAATAAAAAAAGCAAATGCAGTAAAATGGGATTTGTAGCACTCCCTTAAATCTAAGACTGCGATATTACTAAATGTTTCTTGGAGACACTGATACCAGTTTTGTTTTAAAGCTGATTCTGAATGGACAAAATTAGTTTTCCAATATGGTCACTGGTCATCTTTTTATCTGGAGCGTATCTGCCTTGTTCCACTGACCTTACTAACATAAAGGATCTTCAGTGGCTGCAACCAGTTGCCATCAGATGAGAAGATGGTTAGGTCAGGAGGAAAAATGTGCTAACTAGGATTGTACAAGCCCAATAAATGGGAGAAAAAAAGTGATTTGGAACCCATATTCTTGGCTTCTTATCTGTGCAACCACAGATTCCAGAGAGTCATTCTTGGATCCAAATGAAATCAGTGGCCATGCCATTGAATCTTGAAACAAAAGCAGCTTCTAGGATATTTGCTCAACCTGATATCCATTTATATGTTAATTAAATCCACTGACTTCTGCGCATAGTGATTTGGTGACTCCCTTCCAAGGGAGGACTGGAAAGAGGCAGAGGCTACATCTCGTTTGTTTGGCCTGTCCATGTGCATCCTTGAAACTGGAAGGAAGAGAGGGGAAGGGGACCTACATACATGTTGTGTTAACCTTAGCTCCTGCAGGTGCCAAATGTAGCATAATTCTCATTTGGAATCTGACCACTCCAAGAGAGTCTGCAATAGCTCCACGAGCAGAGAAGCACATTTCAATTAATCAAGCAGCGCAATTTGTCACTGATACCTACCCCTCCTGCACAAGGGACCTTATTTCAATTACCCATCATGTCAAGAGCCCAAAAGGATGCCAGGAGTGTGAAAATAACATGAGAGTGCTAGATCCTTCATTAGAAAAAGGGCCTCTTTATTGCAACATTTCACTCCAGACAGCCTTATCATTAGTTGTCCAAAATCTACATATCTTCTCTGTGAAAATATTACCAGCAGCTGTTGCTCGATGCTCAAGCATCTTTGTTGTTTCTCTGTAATGTTTACAAATAAAAGTCCAGTTGCCTTTTTAAATTTGGTGTGCAAGATTTTTTTTGCAATTTTGCTACAAGCATCTTTGTTGTTGTTGTTTAAATCCAGCAGCAGCCCAAAAAATAAAAAAAAGGAATGGAAATCCTTTACCATAGAAATCAACCAGATCGATCCCTCTCTCCTCCTTTCAGTAGATTACAATAAACAAATACAAAGAATGCTGATGGGTTTCTTCACTCCTTTCTGTCTGAAAATAATAATAAAAAGGCAAACAAAAATACACATTTCAGGCTCCTTCTAGAATTTATATGACGGAGTCAACAGCATTAATGCGCCTGTGTTAATTTGATCGGGTTTGTCAGGTAGCTCCAGTGGAAAATTATATAAAACTGTTCCAGATGAACAGATGATAGTGACATGAATTAAAGTGATAGAACAATAGTAGAATATAAACCAGAAATGACATCCAAAGTGGCTGTTGATTTATTGCCATCCAGAGTGTGGTTTTGGGCTTCCATGTATATTAGTACTACAAATCTGGGTCCATTTAGCTGAGAGATGCTCATACATACATCACCAACTGCTACTCCATGCCAAGGTCACTTCTCATGGCATCAATCTTTTGCTACGGAGGCTCCTTTGCTCATGAGTGTGTGCACACACACAAAAGGAGCCAGAGATCCCGCCTCGTCTTCCGCTTTATCGTCTAGAAAGCACTTGAAACTTCCTATTATTTTTATCGGCAAATGGTTGAGGTGCGCGCCCATCTATTATGGTCCTATCAGCCCATCGCTGGTGCATCTGCTCGCAGGCACACCTGCTTCAGCTGGACTCTGCATCCTTTGTCATACTGGTTCTTGGGCTGCCTGACTACCCCCCAACCCCCCGAATGTTGCATTGCACCAACATAGTGGAAGACACACAGTCGGAACAATTCTGTACACAAATTATTTAATTACTTCTAAGCTCTAATACTCTTTCACTGTGTCAAGGAGCATGATGACTTCACTTCCACCAACTCACTGCTACCTTCTACCTCTTCTTTCTGCCCCCAACAATGTCTCTGGGATCAGGGTCTCCTGCTAGGGTTAGGATGAGGCCCTCCCAACATTTGCAGGTTGAACCTAAACTCCAGTATTCTTTCATTGTGTCAAGGAGGATGGCTGCACCTCCATTGAGCACTGCTATCTTTTATTGCATTTGCCTCCTCTTCCTTCAGCCCCCATCCCTCTGGCTAGGGTCAGGATGAGATCCTCCCAACAATGCTGAGCCTGAATATCAAACCACCCCAACCAGCAACGGCAACAGAACACAGGCTGGTTCCCTCTCTCTAAATTAACAGTGAGCAAGTTTCCCCCAGCCAGCTTTTATACCTGAGAAGATTTACTGCGTTTCATCCATTCCATTCATCACTGCTTTCCTCGTATTTAAAATGAGCCTAGCAACATTCTAACCCAGTCAGGGGATTAAGGGCCCCCCCCTCACCCTTTGAATAGTTCTGGAATTGTTTGGGCTAAGCAAACTTCCCATTTAAACTGGGCTCTTAACTTTTTCTTCCTCCTGCCAAAATAAATTCCTAGAGCACGCTGCAAAAACAGGCCCTTTTGTCTCCAACGCTATGTCACATTTCATCCCCATATAGCATAAGGATGGAAAAGGAGCCCCACGGGATGGGCAAAGGACAAGGAGATTTTTATTTTTGCTACCTTCAAAAAGTAAATATACAGAGTCCTGGAGAACCCCAGACATGGCTGCTTAGCAATTGACTGCATGGGAATGAGTTAGTTATGGCGAATTGACACACAAACAGTCCTTGTGCATAAAGGTTTGGGACAAAGCAGGAGATCTTTAAGCCACTCTTAAAAAAAAACTTTAGATAAGGATTATAAAATTAACATAAATACAAATTAAGATAGATACGGATTTACAGAGCAGGGAGAGAGGGATAAAACGTGCAACAGCTCTTCCACAAATCCAGGTTTGTTCCCCTTTCTTTGGTACAAGTGAAAGCTATTTGTTCTGGGCAGAGAGATTCCCTGGGTTAACCATTAGTCTTTGGTGATCTGTCATGACCTTTTCAAGCTCTTATTTCTGACAGATTCCAGATACAAGTGAGTCAAACTTCCCTGGAAGGAAACTCACCCCAAGATAGTTTGCTCAAGAGCAGAAAACATGCCAAAAGCTGCCCTTCATCAATTGAAGGATATAAATCCTTCCTTAACAAGACAATGCAAGGAGGGAGAAAGAAAGAAAAGGAAGGGAAAGGAAAGGAGAAAGGAAAGGAGAAAGAAAAGGAAAGGAAAAGGGTAGGAGGGAAAGGAAAGGGAAAGAAAAGAGAGAAGGGAAGGAAGACAAAATGAAAAATTTAAAAGCAGAAAAGAAACAATTATGGAGAAAAAACAAAATCTCTTTGTGGTTTTAACTCTTAGGGCAATAAATATTACACTTGGTTCTCCTACACACACAGACAAGTAGTCTCCAGTGATGAAAGGGCTACAGTTTCTATTTCTCCAGCTTTGGGAAAGAGCAGTCTGTATTTGAAAAGAAATTGGCCCAAATGCCTCAATGCTTTCACTTGTTCAGATTAATGCACAAATCAAGACGCTTCTGTCTTTACTTTTCCTTTTTCTGATTCTGTTTTCAACTGCCACCCTCAGTCCTCAAAGGGACATTTTGTCACAAAATGCTGCTCTGTGATTTTCTAAAACACGAACTCCCTTTTCTGAAAGCAACATGAAATAGGAAAGGGCAGCAGGAACATTTTCTCTTGAAGTGCGTAGCCTATAGATTTTAATTTTTTCTTCTGCTCAATCGTGTCTGATTCTCAGAGACTGCCTGGACAAGTCCTTGTAGTTTTCTTGCAAGGATTTTTCAGAAGTGGCTTGCCATTGCCTCTGTCCTAGGGCTGAGAGAAAGTGACTGGCTCAAGGTCCCTCAGCTGGCTTTGTGCTCAAGGCAGGACTAGAACTCACCATCTCCTAGTTTCTGGCCTGGTGCCTTAAGCATTGCTACAAACTGGCTCTGTAAGATGTTTAATTATAATTTCTGTAATTGCTGTCTTTGGCCAAGTTTGTAGAAGTCATGGCAGCACAGTCCAAAATCTCTGGGAGGCAACAGGTTGTCAATCCTCAGGTTCTGTTGTTGAAAGATATAACTGGAGAGATAAAAGGTAATGGGAAAGAGTATCAACAAGCACACAGATTTACCTAACTGAACGTCCGTGGTGAACCGGAGTCTGTGGATCATGCTGACTTTGAAAGACTTGTAGTGATGGCTGCTTAGCATATCTTGGACAGTTGCGATGTCAATCTGTGGATCCTCCTCCGAGATCTCCTCGCCTCTCGAGCCTCCGCCAAAAGAGAGAAAGAAAGAGAGACAATCTGGTGGCCACTGAGACATGGGAAGGCAGGGACTGACCATACCACAGGAAGCAATGACATTATGGTGCTCTGGGGTGGTTGGAAGGCATATGGGGACTGTGTCTGATTCTGGTTGCCAGCTTGGAGAAGGAACGTGGAAAAATTAGAGCAGGTTCAGAGAAACATTACAAGGATGATAAAGAATTTTATTTATTAAATTTATACCCCGCCCATCTCGCTACAGCGACATTGAGTGACTTACAATAAACTCATAAAGTAAAAAGAACCCCATAGCAATAAATAAGGTAAAATTCTGAAAGAGGAATGAGCAAGATGGTAGGAGGCTATAATGGAGGTGGGATCTTCAATCTAATAGCCACCTCCACAATGACATGCTGGCGCTTGGGCCCTAGGCCAACCTACAGAGCCATGTTTTTATGGCTTTATCGAAGGCCAACAAAGAGGTGACCAATCTCGCCTTGGGCGGCATGATGTTCCATAGGACAGGAGCCACAGCAGAAAGGTCCTTCTTCTACAGCCCACCAGCCAATATTCCCTGGCTGATGGGATCCAAAGCATGCCTTTACTGGGGGCACAGGTGGGGTGGGCTAAACCCATTGGGTGAGCCGATACCTGGATTTGCACACCAAGCCTATAAAGAACAGATAAAGAACCCAGGCATGTTAAGCTTGAGAAGACTGAAGGAAGATAGGATAGCAGTCTACAAATAAACTCAAAGGCTGGTACATAGAGGTAGTCGTTGACTTACAACCCAGAACTTTCCTATACATACTGAGTTGAACCCAGATGAAATTACTTGAATTTTAGTTGATGGACTTCCACCATGGCTAATGCAATTCATTTCCACTCCTTCTTAAACTACGTTCACTTTACTTAGTTTGAATCAAACCTAGTAAATTCTAATTAGACAAACTGACACATGTAGTTTCTAAAGTGAATAATTTGCTATATCTACGGGGTGCTTTTTATAATCAATGAATATGCTAGTATTTCTATCATACACTTCATTTTCCAAATCTTTAAAAAGCTTCCTAGAACTAAAAGTGGGATGGAACTAAGGAGGAGGCATCCTGTAAGCTTGTCAGATCTTGTTAGAAGATAGAAATAGAATTTTTCTATTTCTATATATAGAAATTGAAATTTCTATCATCTTTGACTTGAACAACTCTTGAAGATCCAAAGTACATCACTCCCCCTCCTCCATTTTTTAAGTCAATGAGCAAACACACACAAGAACAGAAGGGAGTGTAACTCAGTGCACACCATCTGTTTTGCACACAGAAGGGCTCAAGTTTAATTCCAGGCAACCTGCCTGCATTCGCCAGATCAATAAGCTGATTTAATATACAGCAGCGAGCAATGCTGGGATTGTCTTGGAATATTAAGGTCTTGGCCTCCTAATCTTGAGGACTTCAGCCCTAACTTCCTCATCTATGGGGGAGATGATCAGTCCTACAATCTCTACTGAACTATTTCTTTCCTATTCTTCTTCCAGTGGTCTTCTCCAACCTGATGTCTTCAAATGGGTTGGTAGGACCACTCCAAAAATTCAGTGGCTATTCAAGCTGAGAATTCTGGGTGTTGGTGTTTATTTATTTATAATTTAGATCCCACCTTTATTATTTTTTATAAACAACTCAAGGTGGCAAACATATCTAACACTCCTTCTTCCTCCTATAGTCCCCAAAATAACAACCCTGTGATAAGAGTTGGGCTGAGAGAGAGAGACTGACCCAAGTTCACCCAGCTGGCTTTCATGATAGGACTAAAACTCACCATCTCCCGATTTCTAGCCTGGTGCCTCAACCATTAAACCAAACTGGCTCTCCAGTTTCAATGCAGAGAATGCATAATTTTATGCATTTAATGGAACACTAAAATATCTCAAATAAACTAAGCAAACTGAATGTTAACTTGAGAAGAGGTGGGAAATGAATAGCATTTAATTTGAAGTCCCATCAACTTAAATCCAAGTAACATCCTCTGGGTTCAATTCAATATGCATAAGAAATGTCTGTGCTGCTCCTTTTATGCATTTAATTTTTTTTGCATAAAACAAAGAGTTTTAATGCATCTGGAATGGATGAAGAATCAGCAGATAGGCTTATCTGCCTGGGTATTGGAATATTTACCACATAAATGTATGGTTTGGGGCATTTTCTCCCAGGAAGGTAAATTTCAGGTGTCACAAATTGATGGTGGGAATTTTGCCTTGATAAAAAGGAGTACCTCAGGCCATCACTTATGGAATAGTAGTAAAAAAATATTTCAAAACCTCATTCTAGAAATCTCAAATATTATTCAGAGTGTTCACTTGGCCACTGCAGAAAAACAATTCCTTCTGGATAAGAAAAAAGGGAGAAAATCATGAAGAAAAAAAGTGCCAGTTACGAAAAAAGTAAAAGGAAAACTTAGCATTCTATGATATCAGATAAACAACGCTTCAAAAATTCCTACAATGTAACAGGAATTTTTTCTCTCTCACAGAGCCTTTTCTATGCCAACTGCTAATAAAGCATCTTAGCTGCAAATGATAATACAGATGCTTTTAGATAAAGTGGGGCGTGGATACAGTGGAGAAAATTGATTAAATTTCTTGCAGAAGATACGGAGAGTGACACGTTTTGTTTAATATGCCAGCTAATGTAGCCTTAGAAGCCAAAACAACTGCCAGTTTTGCAGCTCTATATTTAGTCGTGAGAGACTAATGAAAACTTTAAAAAAAAAATGACAAGATGGACTTTAGCAGTCAAACTGAAAAGTGGTAGCAAATTGGAAGTGCATCTTGCCAATTCCTGTATATTAATTCTCTGTGGATGTTTATGTCACTGAAAACTAGGTCAGGGTGCTGATGCTTCCCATCTGACCTTCCTAAATTCACAGGTATATAAATAGAGAGTCCTAAAATTAAGCAACTTGTACCAGATGAAAATCCTTCTGGTTTCAATGTGAAAGAAAAATGCCAAAAATGGTGTGGGGATTGGCAGGAATCACATCCACCCTACATTTTATATATGGAGGTATGGGTGTATGCATAGAAAAAAAGCTTAAATTCTAAAAAGGAAATGTATGCTAAAATAACTGGTGTCAGAGCCAGAAATGCTCAGCTCCTCCAATTTACTAGGGTTAATAATGCAAATGCTGCCTCTGCAAAGAAGCTGAAGAAACAGTGGACCACCTAGTTAGCTGCTTCAAGAAGATCGCAGACTGTCTACGAACAACGGCACAATAAAGTAGCAACAATGGTACATTGGAGGAT
>JANHZU010004404.1:608343-623598 GCA_032468055.1 Acrochordus granulatus
CTGCAAAACTTTCTGGCTTTGGTTTCCTGCTGAACAGACTAAACCTTTCTTTGACATTTAAGACAGCTGTGCAAGGGCAAAGTTGGAGAACTGCAGAATATTGTGATATGTGCTGCCGTGCTCGGCCAAACTCCAAAGTAAACGTTAAGAAAATGGGTTGCAGTGGGAAAGGAGAGCCTGGGTGAAGATGGGAAAAGATGGGGAAAGTTAAAAGGAAAAACAGCAAAGGAGGCCAAGATGTGAAACATCAATTCTCCTGTCCCAGTTTTGGGAGAAAAAGAAAAAACTCACCCTAAGGGTCAGTCCATAAAACAAGTCAGAGTCTCTGCTTTTAACATGGGTGGAAATAATTTCAAATCTTTTTTTTTAAGTATTATATTTTAGCATTGAAAACCTAAGGTGACTTCTGTTAGAAATCAGATCAAAGTTGCAGTTATTTGAGATGTTGCTAACTGCTAAGGTCAAATGGAAGCCTGTGGCACCATCGCGATGAGGTCATGAAAGCAACCGCTTTCAACGTCTGGTAGGAGCAGTCTCCTTCAAGTCCATTCCTGGGGATTTCAGGGACATTTCACCCCTCTCCCCCAGCTACATTCCCAATCCAGCCTACAGCTACGGGTGATTCCATTTAAGTATGAATCAGATCCAACCTTGCTTAGCTTCTCCAGGTCAGCTGGACATTATTTCCTGGCTGGTTTCTAACATCTGACCCTTGGAAGGCTATCACTTCTAATAATGAAGGTTCTGATGGTCATAAATTAAACTAAGAGGGGAGCTTTTCTTGGACTGTCCCATTGCTGGTTGGGGAAATCTGACGATGCTGGCAGATACTCCTTCATTTGAGACAACCATGTCAATGCTCCTGTGGAGAGCATGCATAATAATTAGTATGGTCCAAAGCTATCTTCCTTCCATGACTTTTCCCCCTTACATGGAAAGAAGCCCTTCACTTCCAAACTTCCACTAGTAGCCTGGACTTGCATTTGAAACATTGATTTTAATAATACAAAATAATATTTCGTTTTGGGAGGTGCTTTGTGCCAAAGGGTTGCCTGGAAATACTTCAGATAGACAGACAGACAGATAGGCAGGCAGGCAGACAGATACATAAATAGACAGATAGACCGATAATTTGATAGATAAAATAGATAGACAGACAGATGGACATGATAGATGGGTAGACAGATATGATAGACAGAGTAGCCCAGAATGAAGGGAGGGAGGGATGGAGGGACGGACAGACAGGTAGTCATGATGGATGGATGGATGGATGGATAGATGGATGGATGGATGGACAGATATGATAGACAGATGGAATGAATGGATAGATGGATGGATGATGGATCCATACACTTCTGTTTTGCAGCAGAACCCTCCAATAGTATAATCCAGAGAAGACTTCACTACTTAGAGTCTACCCATGCAGAGGATTTGGAGATCAGCTAGTTCAAGCTTTGCCCAGTTCAAGAATCTAGTGTCCCCAATATATAGCCATCCAGCCTCAACATGAGCAGAAAAGGAGAATGGGGAAAAAGAAAAAAAAAACAAAACAGAATGGAGGGGTTTAATGAACTTTATGGCTGTTCCAAAAGGACTTTCCTTCCCTCTTGCCTCCATCCCATTGCCCTCAGTTCCAGGATAAACAACTCCTTCCATCTTGAGAGCAAAACTTGCATCTCCAAAGCCCCCCCCAGAAAGCTGACAAATTAATTGCTCCAATCCCTCTGTTACTGAATCATGCCTGAACGTCAGCCATCCTTTACCTCAGAATCTGGAGGCTGTCCCAGAACCAATCTTTAAAAGTTTATTTTACTGATCAAAGCAATAATATCATTTTTTAAAGGAAAGCAAAGGGCAGGCTAAGAAGCTGGGAGGGGGGAGAGAAAGGAAAAAGCTCTGCATTTGACTATATTTAGTGGAACTATTCAAGTAAGTGAGGACTTGGCAACGGCTGCAAGGGAGATTGTGCAGCCTGAAATTATAAGCAATGAGATGCTTATTCTGGATCAGGGCCAGGGAGGGCTGTGAAATTGGCTATTAAGAGTTGAGGGTTGACAAGCAGGATTTGGCAATAGGAGAAGAAAAACGTATGTGGAGGTCTTAAGCAACAATGACTGCAGAAACTCTGGGCTCTGTATGAATTCCTGGGGAAAATTCAAGAGTCCTTGTTATGACTTAATGTCTCCACAGACTGGTGTGGCAGGAATCTTCTCTGAAAGCATTTTTTCACTTGATACTTCCTCTAGTTACTGGTGCTGCCATCCTGTCTTCTCAAGGAGGCACGACACCTTACTTCTTTGGGAAGAAGGAACCTTCCAAAAGTTGGGTGGGCCTTCAATGATGATGACCACACTGAGAACTCTGGTTCTCGCCACACTCCTGTCTCCTTTTTCTTTTAGCCAACTGTGTCTAACGGTCATCCATGTCCCCTTAGACCTGCCCTATTTTCCTCTGTTTCCAGCACAAGCTAAATTTGTTTTCCTTCTCTCATTATTACTTGGATGGGGACCAAGCTTGCAATGACATCCTAGAAGAAGACAAACATATTGTTGCCAAGAAGTGACCAAGGATTAAACTTGACTCAAAGGAAATGTCAATTTTTACTAAACTAAATGGCACAATGCTACGTATGTTATGTGGTTTAATTCATTTAAGTGTCACTTATTTTAGTCAGGATTTTATTTCAGCCCTGCTCACTATTCTTTCAACAGCCTTTGTAGCCATGATCTCAGACTGATGGCAGTTTTTAAAATGTGCCCTTAGAAGAGGGCTTATCCATCAGAACATCCTTGATGTTTTGATTCTATGGCTTGCTTGCCATTTAGGGTCCAACATTGGGATTTAAAAGTGCCCTGCCTGGATACCTTTTACCAGGATGAAGAGATCCATGAACTTGCTTGAATCTTCTAATGCCTCCAAGCTAGAGGCCGAGATAGATATCAGACAGGTAGGTAGGTAGGAAGGTAGATAGGTAGGCAGGCAGGCAGGCAGATAGATGCAGACAGATAGATAGATTTGGGGCCTTCAAGTGACTGTTGACTCCTGGTGATTGCCTAGAGTTTTCTTGACAAAATTTCAGAAGTAGTTTGCCATTGCCCCCATCTCAGAGTTAAGAGAGAGTAAGTAGCCCAAGATCACTTGGTTCACTATGTGCCTAAGACAGGACTAGAACTCATGATCTCCCAGCTTCTAGCCTGACTCCTTAACCACTGCACCAAAACTGGCTCTCAGAGGATAATGTAGTGAGGGAACTTCCCCATGGAGTTAGCATATTGCTCCAAAGTTCCTGGTCCCTAAGATCACCCTTTCTTTTGCTAACAAGGGTCTATAGAGCAATTTCTATATGTCACCTACTTAGTATCATGAGAAGGATATCTAATTTCCAAGTTTTTAAACAGTACCATCTCCTTGGGCCCTTTAGACTTTGGCTCAGCTACCGATGCCCAACTTTGCTTTTGCTTTTTTTTCATTCACTTTACACTTTCTTTCAGTTCAGCTACATGGAACCACTTTGGTTTGGTGGGTTCCCCAGACAACCCCAGCCATTGCAATACAATTTACCTGATAAACGAAGAAGTCTGAGGTGGCCAACAGATGCTGTCCCTCTGCTGCTGACCCTAAATTAAAATGCTATTATAAACCAAGGGGAGTAAACCTTCTTCTTTATATTACAAATGTAATGGAGCAGAATATCCCTCCTCCCATTAAAAAGGGAGTAATGTATGTCTGTGAGGGTTGGACCATAAGGAAGGCTGAGGACCTAAGAACTGATGCCTTCAAATTGTGGTGCTGGAGAAGACTACTGAGGGTCCCTTGGACGGCAAGGAGGTCAAACGAGTCAATCCTACAGGAAATCAACCCTAATTGCTCATTGGAGGACAGATACTGAAATTGAAGCTCAAATACTTTGGCCACATCATGCGAAGAGAGGAAAAGACCCTGATGCTGGGAAAGATTGAAAGCAAAAGGAGAAGGGGATGGCAAAGGGTGAGATGGCTAGATAGCATAGTCAGTGTGATGGGTGTGGACTTGGGTGGACTCCGAGAGGCAGTGCAGGACAGGGGGGCCTGGTGTGCTGCAGTCCATGGGGTCTCAAAAAGTCGGACAGACTACGTGACTGAACAACAACAACGTTGATTTGAGGGGAGGGGGTGTTAAGAAGTAATTAGTCCAGAAGAACATGACCCCCCCCTCCAATAAAACTTGGATTTCCTCTTAACTCTCTTACCTCCCAGTCATTTTACAAAAACATACCTGGGTGACAAGGTTAAATCAAGCAGAGGAAAATCCCCAGCACTTATCATCTGCCGGCATTACTGATAAATTGTGTGGTGGGGGAATAAAGGATTACCTTCTGTATTTTTTCATTACACTTTTCTTTTGTTACAGAATACATAAATCCATTGTGGCACAATGTAATATGTATCATCGTGCTACACCTGTGGACACTTCATAGCGGCTGCCATGTCTCTGCAGTCAGGAATGATGAGTGAACCCCCTTGAATGTTAATGATAGTGATCATTCTGAGGTAACGTGGCTTTCCATCTTCCTTTACAGCCTCCACGCGGAAGCCAGGGTGGCAAGGTTCAGGAGAGGGAAAAGAAGGGGGGAAAGGAAGGAAAAAAGAGAAAGAAAGGAAGAATTACCAATGGTGGACAAGGGGAGAGAGGCGAGGAGAATGTGAGTGTCTTGGGAAAATGCATGATGTCTGACCCTCCGGCAAATCCATTAATGCGCACAGGAAAGGGGAACAACACAGGGAAATGAAGACATTTTCTTCTTCACTCTCCCAAGATGGCATAAGAAACTTCTTGGGGATGGCCAGATGAGGATACAAGGAAGAGGCACTGGGTTGAAAAGGCCCAAGTTTGAAGATGGATTGACCTACTGTGGTCAAAGAGTTGGAACTTTTTCATGGATGATGGTAAGGATGATGTCTTCCAAGGTAGGTCATCCAACTCCACCTTTGAATTGGAACTTTTCTCAGAAGCATCAAGAAACTCCTCGTCCAAGCAACATTTCTCATATTTTTAGAAGGCTTATTCCATCTTCATAGCTAGCTGTCAAGCAACGGATAGAATAAACACTATTTAGAAAGAGCGTGTCTTCATGATGGGAGGGAAGTAGCATTGCATGGAAGCTGTGCCAAGTATCACAGGACAGCATGAAGATGTTTTAATGTCTAACTTGGAAAATGTCACATTTGAGTTAGTGCCTCAGCCAACCTCTGAGTAAGTGCAAAGCTTTGTCTGTCGAATATATGGACTTGTCGATCCAGATGGACAGATTCAGAAGTTCTTGAGGACCAAGTGGGTACTTGCATGTTGTAATGAGCTTTCAATATTCCTAAAATGGATAGTTTCAGAGAACATCTCCCACCTTCCTAGCAAGGTCTGCCTAAGCAGATGAGGACTAAAACATGTCAGAGGGCTCTGTTGGAGCAATATAAATTGCTTTGTAGAAGGAAGGATATTGATTAACAATGTAGTAGAAGTATAATATGCAAGATGCTTTAGGATATTTGAAATACATAGATTGTTTTTTAAACACTGAAATATGGCATCTTCATTTTCTAAACATGCAGAAAGGTAACAGTAAAGAAGGGACTGTGATTAAGGATGCAGAAAAAAACAATGTTCTACATGGAGATGTTTTGGACTGTTAGAACTCCAGCCAGAAATGTTCTACCACAAAGAAGGAGAGTTACTCCTAGATAGATCCCTTTCACAAGTTTTAGGCATGCTTAGATTTAGAACCATCTCAGAAAGGCTACTCTGAAGCTGATTCATCTCATTTTTTTTCTGTGGTCCTTTTAGCCAGGAGCTCCAAGTGATTTTTACAACTCATCACAATTATTTAGGCAAAGAAGGAAGGGCTGGTCCCAAACCATCTAACCATCTTTGTGGCTGAACCCAACCCAAGACCTGCTAACTCTCTCATCCCGCTGCTACAAGGCTTTGCCACTGCACTACTTTATCTCTTCAGAACTGCTGAACAGACTTAAGAAATGGAAGATCATTAATGTCCTGGTGTGTTCAGAACTGGAGAAAAATTTACATTCTAACCAGATGGACATTCCTTCACTGTCAGTTAAATGAGCAACTTCCTCACTAGTTTACATGTAAGAGAATGAAAACAAAATCATTGTCTTAGGAACTTAGGAAATGAACACAATTCTGAAAAGGGAAAGCAATCCAGCTGTTGAGATTTTGGCATTTTGATCTTATCTTCTCCAGTAAGTCTTGTTGAAGGAACTTAGGAAGAGCCTTGTTTTCTGAGAAAGTGATTAACTAAAACCTGATACCCACTCTCTGAAGAACCCTATGTCCAAGACTCAACTTGGAAAATCCCACCTCCCCAAAGGACAGCAGGCTTGCTTGGGGGAGAAGTAGATGCAGCATCTGACCTCAGACAAGTATGCCTCTTTTTTATCCTGACTGTCTTCCAAAAGCCATCAGCATGCAAGACTAATGGCAGCGTTCAAAGCTGGGATGACTGCCCTCTGTCTTCTCCTTGTGTAACTTTGCCAGAGTCCTTGGGAGTTGCCAAATTTGGTCATGCCTGCTTAGCTCTCTCGAGTGATGGTGCCAGAAAAGAAAATAAGACACAGATGTATTTCAGCGCTTGGCGATGCCAGGCAGAGAGACAGCTAATAGCTTCATTTCGACCCTCCCCTACCAGCTGGGCACAGGTGGGGGGGATAATGAGGTGCCTTTTCCTAATCAAACTCAATTATTTTCCACTCTCCATAACTGCAAAGACATCTGACTCTCGGTTCAGCATATTTAAATGCTTGGAGAGGCCTTCTTCTAACCACTGGTGGTGGGAATCACTGAACAAACAGTGATGATGGTGATGGAGTGACTTTGGCATGACCTTAATGTTTGCAAACTTTGGCTGCCTGCTCCACCTCTGCCAGGAAACACGCCATCCAAAATTGCCTCGGACTCCAACAAGACAGTGTAAGGGACAACTCAACTAACCATTTCACGCAGCTAAGAGCAGATTCAGCATGGCAGGTGGACAATGCCTAGCTATCTAACTTTGCAGATGGCCCCTGGCAACAGGGATCCCTGAAATGAAAATGGCTTGCAATCCAGTGCTAATTTTTTCTTCTGCTGCCCAGATCCTAAGGCAAGGATCTAATGCAACCTGGTGGGCTCCAAAATGCTGGATTTTAGCTTCTGCACAGAGCTGCAGGTGATGGGTGTTTCTGGAATGCTCTTGGGATGGGAAAAACTGTCTCCAGAACATAATTCCAGGCACATATTCATGTGCTACTCCACGTTTGGAGAATCAACAGGAGAGGAAGAGTCTTCTTGGTGGTAGCCTCTCACCTTTACATCACTCTTCCAAATCAAGTTTGTCATCTGCACCTCTATCTCACCTGCATCATCCAACAATTAACCAAGGATTTCTCAGGCTCATATTTTAGATGCTAAAGATTAGTTTTGACTCTTCTTTCAAAGGCTGTTTGCCCTGTTTTGGTCCTCCTGGGAGTATTACACTGCTGTTGGACTCTTTCACTGAACATTTACCTAGGCTATTATTCTCATCAATCCTTGTGATTTTTATGTCATTCTAACAGGGCACAATGGCCAAGAGGTTAAGATGCTGGGCTTGTTGGCTGGAAGGTCAGCAGCTCAGCAGTTTGAGACCCAAGCACTGCCATGTAACGGAGAGAACACCCATTACTTGCCCTATCTCCTGCCAACCTAGCAGTTTGAAAGAATGTAAAAATGTAAGTGGATAAATAGGTACTGCCTAACTTGGTGGGAAAAGTAACTGCATTCTATGTGCCTCAGTGTATAGTCATGCCAGCCATATGACCACAGAAGCATCTTCAGACAATGCTTGTTCCTTCGGTTGTGAATTGGAGATGAGCATTGCCCCTTAGAGTTGGCCATGACTGGCAGGGGAAACCTTTACCTTTTTATGACATTCTACTTTATATGTCCAGTGAGACGTTTAATACATCAAAATAATAAAATAAATGTTTAATAAGATGCAGAATAATTATATGCAACCATTAGAGGGGTCCTCCTGAGTCTGTCTCTAGCTCGCTCTGCCTTCTAGACATGTGGCGGCAAGGCTGGATTTACCGTCTAAGCCTAAATAGTTTATAACCTCTAAATACTTCCAAAAGTGCTTTATGCTCTACTGAAAATTTTTTGGGATTCCTTGGGAATGCCTTCCTCCCCTCCAACTCTCCAATCTTTGGGTTTATCAGAGCCTTCTAAGAAAACCAAATTCATTGGGGCAGACCAAGGAAGGCCATCCATCTGCTTTGATTCACTTCCTCCTGTCATTTCAAACTAAACACACTTAAAGCTTTAGCCTCTTCCTGACTGCAGTTGCCCATGCCAAGGGGTGAAACTGAATCTCACGACAGAAAATGCTGAGCTTTGTGCATGCAGCATTTGTTCCGTTCTGAGGGCCAGGTCTCATTATAGAAAGGAGGAGCGAGTGCCCAAATACCACAAAAAGGCAGGATTGCAAATATTGTGCTAATACATGCTACCATTCATGTAAACTGTGTTGGCTACACTTCATCCATCTCAGACCATGTATGTTTCAGCAAATCAAGGGCCTTGTGAGATTTACAAAAAAGTTGCTGGCATATAAATAACAACAACAAAGAATTGGAAGAATTGCAAAGAATTGGGCCCTAAATGTGTTGCATCGTACTACCAATGCTTCTTAAATACTTTGAGGATCCTCTCTCCATTTGTCTTTCATCACTGTTTTCTACCCTCTTGTACCTGGTTTCCTACATAATCTTGGCAATACCAAGTTCTTATTATTCCATTATTCACATAGTGGTCAGTTATTCTTAATTGATCAATACGAGAAGAAAGAGACTTACATTCGGACAAAGAGAGATTGCTTGGCCACCAAGCCCGGCGATGAATACTTCTCGACCAAGGCCAAAGTACTGAAGCCAAACTTGTGAATGGGTTCATTGCAATCCAAGGGTGGGAAATCTGTATCAACTTCTCCATCGTCTTCGGCAATATGGAGGCAGTAAGCACTGACATTGTCACTGCAAGGAACCAGAAGTAAGAGAAATTGGGAGACCCGCAGAGAAAGAGAGATTTATGAATAGAAAAATGTACAAACTATGATTGTGATGTTCTGTTAGACAGAAGGCATTTCAATATGCAGAAGGCTGGATATCCCCTGTCTGCCTACACTTATCACAATGGCTGGATAGTGAGGATCAAAGCAGAGGAAATAATTCCAGAGTGCTATGATCAGTCTCACAGTGGTCAACCAAGTATTATATTGTTCATGGCTATATGTTAAATTTCTGGTGTTCCTGAAGCTCATGAAATCATCAGCTATCCTCTTATACCAATGAACAAGAAAGTAAATGTTTTTTCTTTTTTAGATTTTAACTCATTTTCAAATTGTCTGCCTACAGCAGGGAAGGATGACACTGAAGGTGACTTAGATCATGAATAACATTCTGATGATAGCTTCAATTGTTCTTGCACACAGGTAGTCCTTGATTGGTCAAAATGATGATGGACCTCCCGCAGGGTTCTTATGACCCAGTTCCAAAGTTTTGATGGCACTCCATCAAAGTTTGATGGCCACAGGACTGCATATTGGGCACGTGGCAACCAGCCTGCATTTATGACCATCCCACAGTCACATGACCACATTTTACAACTTGTTTGCCCAAAAATGGCATTTACTTTTGGTTTTTGACAAAACCAGCCCATAGCAAATCATTGTTTTTTCTTAATGACTGCGGTGTTTGCTTAATGACTGCCGCAAAAAAAGATAGTAAAATTAGGTTGGTCATGTGGTCACCATTTTACAACTGTCATAACTTATGACTGTGATGGGCAGGCTCCATTATAGTTGTAGGTTGAGGGCTAACTGTACTAGTTGAGGGAAATTTACATCCAGAGGTTGTCTGCCCAGATTAGTGTTCAAGGCATTTTGTGTAAAAATGGTTGTAGGGCTGAAAGAATTAAAAAACAATGCCAGAAAGAGAGGTTTTAATTTTAAAAAAATGCTTTGAATACTTGGGAATACAAAGATGCAATCCTTTGTTGCCCAGGTGATTTAGGTTGCAGCATCCCAGAATTTTTATGACCTGATGAACTTTAATTTCCCCTCTCCCTCGTTCAGTTTGACAAGCCCAAGTTCAGAAGTTTTAATTGTCTGACTGATGCTTAAATTAATTAATAGTAAAGCACATGTTAATTGTTTAATTGGCTGCTTGATCTATATGGATCATTTTTGGAAGAAGCATTAAATGAGTTGATTTACAAAGTTTATTGATTGGATGTGACAGTGAATTATTTTGCTGACTATCTGATCTGCTATTTCCCCAATTAATTTGCATACCTTGGGTTGGTAACTTAGTTCACCAAGCATACTTCTTCTGGGTGATTTATTAAAGAAGTAATAACAATCCCCTAAAGTTTCTCTAGCTTGCACGTTTGTTCAACCGTTAGCCAAAAGTACAGGATCCTGGAATAAATTGTTAGAAGTCCCCGCAAAGTACTCCAGGATCTGACCTTTAATATGGATTTGAGGACTCTGTTTTACATTTGTGAAGGGAGTGTGCAAAACTGCACTGGGATCAAAAGATTCAGCCTCCAAATTCTCCAACCACAATTCCTGACCTGGCTTTCATGACAGACATTCAAGATTATAAAGAGAGACTGTTTCTGCAGAAGGAAAATCTAAAACAACGCATCTTAAATATTGCTAGAGAGACTGGTTTCTGACAACCACTTCCATTCTGGCAGGCCAACTGAATCATCATTATTTTCTCAATCATTTTTAGTATACAAGACACCAACTTGCACAGTAGATGTACAAAGTGGATGAAAAGAATAGATGTGATAGACTATTTTGGGTTGCGCTATATTTCAAGTGGACCTCCCAAATCTGGCTTTTCTTAAGTTCAGGATAACCAATCTCTACTTTTTTATCCAGTCCTACAGAAGTAACATTGGTAGTTTGAAGGTCACCATTTTAACCTAACATATTAAGCTACATGAATGCAGCTAAATGACCTCAGTGGCAAATTCTAACTTGAATATGAAAATAAAATCTGTACAATCTTTTTAAAAATGACTGTGAATAAACAGCAACATTCCCTTGGTTGTAAACTGTTGGGGACCTCACAGATGGATGTGGCTGAAGCAAGCAATGAGTGGGCTAAACATAATACTTTAATGTGGCTGGTATGGTTTTGACTTAGCAAGACAAATGGACCCAACCACTATGGTTGCAAACCATGGTTAATGGCTTTGCACTCCAGATAAACTCAATTCAGTCAAGCCTTAACTAGGCAAACCATGTTTTCATATCATGTGACAGTTTCTCTCTTGCTGACATCTTGTTTTTTTCCTTTCCTGATTTATTCTCTTTTTTAATTCCCTTCCCCAAATAATAGATGGCTAGAGAAGGAGTGCATTACTCTTGCTAAGGTAGATATGTACAGAGAATTTCTCAAATCAGATTAAAAGGCAGGCAAATTAAGCTAACAGGATGCATGCAGACTCCATACCCAGCTATAAAGGAAGTCTCAGTGCTCAATTTTTAAATCTGAGTCGCTTGCCTCTCTCAAGAGGACATAGCACTCAAGGAGAAAAAGGTCCCCCCCATATCAGAATTTAGGGAAATGAGGCATTGTTCAACTCCCACCTGTCAAAAAAGCGGCTTCAACCCTCAGGGACATTAAAATGCTACCCCTGTGATGACACTCACGTGGAGGTGATTTGTCTTTTTTAAAAACAAACAAGATACCCAAAAAGGAAGTACATCTTGAAATGATGATTCATTTATATAACACCAGCTTCATACGCTTGTCATTACACACTACCCAGTAATTTAATTGAAAGAGAAATAGATATAGATGTACACAGAGCTCAGAAAGAAATATTGATAAATGGGGAGGTGTTGAGATAAGATTTATCTGTATGTATGTGTGTATGTATATTCTTCCATTCAATCATGTCTTATTCTTAGAGACTTCCTGGACAAGTCCATACCGTTTTCTAGGCAAGTTTTCTCAGAAGTGGTTTACCAATGCTATCTATCTATGTATCTGTGTGTGTGTGTCTGTCTGTCTAAGTATCTATCTATCAACAATATTCTTCTATCCATCCATCCATCTGCTCAACATCCATCCACTCATTTATCTACCTACCTACCACAATCCATTTCATTATGCAAAATGCTTGCAGTGGAAGAAAAAGAGATACTGATAACACCCTGAAAAGGCCTACTTCAACTTGGGTTCCCGTCCTTCGCTCGTGTACTGCCAGCAGATGAGCCCAATCAAATCGTGCACCTTGGCATTGGCAATTGTCACCACCGTCATGGGTTGCAACTTGTCCTGGTGGGCATGTAGTGGGAGGTAGACATCAATTATTTTTGTTGCGGTTGTGCCAATGTGGCCCTGTTGGAAGAACAGAGGTCAAAGTAAAGTGGATGTGAAAGAGATGGTTTCCATGGTAGGCTGGAACATCAACTCAACTCAGGTCAATCTTTACTATATTCATATACCAGCATAGGATTCCCATCTCAGAATTTTGGAAGTTGAAGCTAAAATGTCTGGAGGGCACCAAGTGTTGGGAAATAGATTACAGATTATATATAGAAGTTAACCATCTTGAATTTGAGAAGTTGCACATAAGAAAACTTACAGTCTGAATTTTCCAATGTCACCATGAAAGACCAGTTCTGGGAGAATGATATCCCTTTGCATAAACTTATTTTTTATAATTTATTCTTTTCTGTTAGCTATGGAGTAAGGAGAGATGATACAAAATCTTGCTCAGAACGTACTGTGCTCCAAAATTTTCCAGGCAACAGACTGAGTTTCAGGAACACTTTAGTAGTGATAAAAGCCAGAAAGCTGTTTTAAGACAAGTGAAAGAAAAAAAAAAATAGAAATGAAATTTCTGAGGAAACCCACTCCAGTACTGGAGATTATATTTTGCAGCTATACGTTGGCCCATAGCAATATCTGCCAGCAAATCAATGTTTTCATCAGCTCATGGTTGAGTTTTGTTTTAGTGTTTAGATGTTATTTTGTATTAGTTCTTATCACTTTTTATGTGTGACACTTTTTTACAAAAAAATACTGCTACTAACTTAATTATTCACTTGTTGTGCATTACTGTATTGGAGGCTGCATTGAGGTGTTTTTTCTTTTTACCCTTAATGCTGGCCTAAAAAAACATTTTAAACAAACAAGCTGGCAAATAAAACAATATGAACTGCTTTTATCTGCTCTGCTGAACATTTACTGGCGTGAGCTGACATGCAGGCGTGCTGGGATTTCCAACTACACCCAGTTCCTAGGAATGGGGATATCCCAGAAAAATTCTCTAAGCATCCTCTTTATTCAAAAAGATCTTCATCTCTGCATTGAATGGGCATCTGTCCTTTTCATTCTGGAAGCTAACCAAGACATGACGGGGATATCTTTCTGAGAGTAGGAAAGAAATCTGCCTCCAAATTCAATCCATAAACAATGTATTTGTGACTCAAAGCAAGGAGAAGGAATTGGATATGATTGGAGTCTATTGGAATCACTAATTTTTTTTAAAAAAATCCACTGAATCTACTAAGCTTAATAACTAAGGGCATGGTTAGCATAAAAATGGATCAAATCTTCTTTGCGGAATGCTTTTGGAAAGCCACTTGCATTTTTACACAACAAGGAGATGCTAACCTGGTCTCCCGCTGCCCTCTGACCTTCTGTCACCCACCCCTCAGATGAATTAGCAAGATTTTTGCATTCTGATGCTGTCTGCACTCCATCTGAAGTTGCATCAGGCTTTAGAGAAAATTCACCACTTCTCTGCACAAATGCCATGAGTAGATCCTCCCTATGCACATCATTTTAAAGCAAGTTTACTCCAACTCAAACCATCATTACATTCCTATCCCCCATGGAGCTATAGATCTAAGGCAGGACAGTCAAATAGAGGCAAAGGAGCAAAAAGAAAAACTTGGCAAAAAAGTTATTTCCTTCTCTTTCCCCCCCTAGAAAGTTGTATGAGTTTTTCTCATGCAAACTGACTGTGTCTCTCCTTGCTAAGCATTCTTCTCTTACAAGTCCTATGAATCTATCCTGTCCTCTGTTGGGGGGGGGCTTGCCTGGGGAATACAGTCACAGGGAACGGTGGATTTATGAGTCCTATTTATATCATTCTAATGTTGGGAGGTTGAAGTAAAAATTGGGCCTTGGCTGCTTTATCATCATTAATCTTTTCTCCAGGATGGGGAGGGAAGGCTGCCTGAACTGCTGATGTGCATAAACCAAATGGATCACAGGCACAAAACATTTGCATTTACCTTTTTAAACACACATACCCAGAGAGAGATTTCCCATTGGAAGTGGAAGATAGGCTGGGTACAAGGAGTCTCTGGGGCAAAGATGAGATGGATCTGTGGGTAGCTGCAGCTGGATTGCAGAGATACCCCCTGGGTCATGCAAAGAAGAGCTTTTTTGTAATAAAAGGGGGAGAGCAGAACCCCCTACATAGATTACATTGAAAGGCCTTCTGCTACTTAGATCAACTTACTGGTTTCTTAGATTGCTATCCTGCTTCCTATCAACAACTCCAAGCAGAGGAGTAGACTTCTCCCCTCCCATTTTATCCCCAGGCAGAGGAGGACTCTCCTCTCCTCCCATTTTATCCCAACAAACCACCAGCGGGATAGGCCAGGATGAGAGCAAGTAACTGGCCCAGTTACAGAAGCAAGGACTTCTGAGTAGCTTCTGAGCTATTTCTTCACCCATTTATGCAGATGCGGGTTATGGCCATTTTTATCTGACTCTTCCCTAGGCAGCATTCTTTGCCTTGTCTTCCAAGGTCTCTCCCACATACCAAGGCCTTTCCCGCATTCTAGTACAAGACCTGATGATCAAATCTAGCAGCCCTTAATAATCCGATTCTCTATGCATCTTTTTAGTCCACTTTTAAAGCTAAGGACACTAGTTTTAGGTTGTCAGAAGCTAGAGAAACATTAATGTAACAGGACACAGTGGATGTTCAGTCATATACTGATAGCTCTCCAGCGTGAAAGGAAAATTTATCTATGCTGGCTTTTACAAAAAACAAAAACCCAACGCCTTCAGGTTATTTTAGAACACTGAACCACTGTTCTTCAGTTTTGCTTCCCACCGACTAAGGTCTTTCAATGTAAGAATAAGATCCAGCAAACAGTTTAGAGCACTGGATCTGGTGCACTGGCCCAACAAAGAGTTC
>JANHZU010004404.1:643552-656714 GCA_032468055.1 Acrochordus granulatus
AAAAAATCCTACTTAATTATATATTTACTCCAGAGGCTGGGGTGACTCTTGAAATCCTTGTTCTGATTTGGAACTCAAGCTTTTTTCAAAAAATAAAAAATGAAACAGTCACGAGAATGTTCTGTCTCTCGACTAGCTCAGTAAATTTTTATTCTGATGAGGGGAAAAGCAAAGAAAGGTACTGAAACTTGAGAAAGAGATCTTGGGACTGGAAGAAATGGATTCTTAGCTGACTTTTTGTGGAATGATGTGGCTTTTGAACAAGAATTTCTGTTGCTTGAAAAAAGAACAATCTCAAAGCAACCAGAAAACGTTGATAAAAATGCATTTTTATAGACCTATCAGTTGTTTTCTTACTAGCATGTGTCAGTAAGACCATAAGATATTTTATCAAACAGATTAAGGTCCCTTCCAAATCTATGACTGGCCTCTCACACCACGCTTGCAACAATGAGCTTTGTTTAGTTTTGACTTAGCGTCCTACATGAAGCTACTTCCATGATTAATATACCACAGTTTATTGTGTAATTTACAGCTTTAACATATGGACTGGCTCAGTTCACAACTGCATTAAACTGAAGTTGATTTCAACTAAATTGATCAAACCATAATGGTTTGGTTGACATCTGGGACTCAGCCAGAACCAAAGCATATGATGTTTTACCTGTATAAAGGCTGCTTTACTAGTCAGGCTTCCATAAATATAAAACTTGATTATGCAGAAATATTATTTCTACTCACAATGACAAAGAAACCACAATATACAACTTCCCCCGACAATCTTAAGAGGGTGGTTTGATGCACAGAGGAAGTTATGCTCTTAATATAGGAACAGGAGTGAGCAACCTTTTGACAGCTAAGGATTGTTGCTTCATATCTTCATATCTGGGGGCTTTCCTTTCCTGGTTTTAAGAGATTCTTTGCTTTTTTTAATGAGCATCCTATGTTCTTTTGCTTTTTAAAATGAACAAACATACTAAGCCTATTTTAAACTTATGATTACACTTTTGGGGGTTTCCCATTTCAAATGAGGGGGTGAGGGAATCAAGCTGCCAGTTATAATTAATCTAGTAATCTTGGCAGGAGATGTCTCTTGGTGCTGCAGGCACCACATACTCATTTCAAAAAGGGGGACCACTGTGTGTCTGGAGACCCAGGAGGGAGGAGCTGCATTCCAGAAGACCAAGAGACAGCAAAGTTTAGATAGTTTGGTTAGGAGAAAGAGGGTCAGGTCAGTTCCTTGCTGGAAATTCTCAGAATATATTTTTAATGCTACAAGGCGTTTGCTTTCATTTGGCAGGATTTCTGTCTATAAGTGAAGAACAACAAAGAAAAGTGCTTAGAAATAACTACATATCTTTCTTGGTTTTTGGGACATGACACGTTGTTGGTATCAAACCCTTAAGTTAAGGTTTCCATAAGGAATCCAGCCACCATTTCAACATCTTTAATATAAGCTGTGCTTGGATCAGAGTTTTTCCTTTCAGAAGACCAAGAAGCAAAAATGAAAAACAAAACAAAGCAGCATATTGCTGTCACTTACCTTGCCATCAAACTTGGAGTATTCATTGAATGGATTGTTCAACTGCAAGGGACACTGTTCCAGTCGGATTGAGAGGATTGATGGCTTCACAGCAGCATGGGAAGGCTTTAACTTGAAGTTCTTCTTCTCAAAGAGAAGGCTCAGCTCCTCAGCTATGGTTCAAAGAAGGAGAGAAACATTATAACCTCTGTTGGAGGCTCCCTCCAATCCTGAGGGAACCAGTGGAAAAACAGTCAATGAGAAACTGGAATTTAGCTCCAGTTGGGTAATGAGATTACATGGACCCTGTAGCCTGTCAATTATCCAAAGCAGCTACTTCATGTTATAGAGATTTTAATGGATCAGGAGCCAACTGTTGCCATGGCATTGAGGTGGATGTAGAAAACTCTGCACTGATGGTCACAAACACAAATAGTTTAACCTCCAAGTGTAGAACCTGAAGCCCAGGGATGCTTGCAGATTCCCAAAGCTTGATCCACAGATAGCTTCCAAAATTGGAGTTTCTCATGAGATACAAGGGGACTTTTTGAAAGCAGAAGGAAAATAATAATTTATGAAGAGAAGAGCTGGAGCTTTAGCATGTTTGAGCATCAACTAATCCTAGGAATCAGGTGTAACTTTGTCAGGTGTGCAGGATGAGCTGGAAAGAGCTTGGGTAAGGCAAGGATATATTTTTTAAAAAAAGATGAAGATGGATGAATTTAGCTCTCAAGACTTGTTGAGCTGTTGCCTATTACCATTGGTTTCTTCTCTGCGGAGCCAATGTGGAATTGGAGAGGCTTTCATGCCACATCTGTTCCAGGAATGAGATGCCTGCAAACTCAATCAATCACCATTGGCAGATCAGCTTCCAAGCTGCCCACCTTGTCTCTGCCTGGATTTGTGGATGTCCCAAAGATTTACACGCTGCCCCCCTTGAGAATTGGAATGGATGCTCAGACAGATTGAGTGGAGACTTCCAAAGCTGGTGTGGTGGGGTGGAGGACTCATTTGTTAAATGGCAGAATTAAAACTTGTCCAACTGGAGCTAGTCATGGTGATGACAGCTTGACCCAAAAATTGAGATGGAGGAGGTGCAGGTGGGCCACTGTTATAAAAATAGAGACTAAGAGATAACTCATTGGGGCCATGGAAGAGTTGAGTTCCATGAAGAAGATAAGGATTAAATTGTCATTACAGTAATTAAATCCAATATGGCAGAATTAAAACCATTATGTCTGCCATGCAGGCAGCAGCCTTTGAGTCAGCTATTTTACCAAATTTGAAGAGACCCATCTGTCTTGGAAAAAAAGATGTTCATATGTAATAATCATCTTGAGACACTATGTTGAGTTATTCTTTAGAGCTTGATGTCTCCAGAATGTAGATGCTTCATCAGTCTGAGAGAGAAAGGAGTGAGCTTATTTTAACAGGCAATTTTGTTCTTCAGGAAAAGCTTAGAAGATAGCAGCTTGTGATTTGCTTAGTTGGCACCGATGATGACTCCAGTTCCAAAATTCTTCTCTGTTGACTGAAGAAGTATCTATTGATACAAGAGAAGTCTTTCGGGATGGTGGGGCCATTTGGGAAAATGTCATATGGCATAAAAGGTCAGAAGAGAGTACTTGAGATAACTAGATTTGGGATCCTTGGTCCTCTCTAAGCTTGGTTGTTTTCTTGCAGACATTTCATTACCTGATTAGATAATATCAGTGGCAGAAGGGAGTGAGGCTAGCTCACTGCTTATATTACAAATGGCTTGATTTGCTATTTGTTCTGGAAAGGGTTTTACATTTTCAGAGCCACAGAATTTGAGTAGAGCCCTTCAAAAAAAGTGAGACTGACAATAATGAGGACCAAAATAAGGCAACTATAATGAACTATTTTTCACTTACCATTTGTTAAATGTAAACAAGGAAAAAGTAAAGGGAATTTGCCATGAAGGCTGAAAGGTGTCAGTTGTTAAGGCCACCTCCTGATTTGCAGGGAATCTTGTGCATTCACTGAATAGATACACTTTAAAGGGATGAAGCACTACACAGATCTCCCCTTTTTGTGAGAAACCCGCAGCTACAGCTCCTTCGAATAAAAAGGAGTATTTCTTGCCAGTAGTGCTCTGAGTTCCTTGGAGGAATAACAGCCTAATAAATAAAAGGGTAGGTTTGGCAGGGGACTAAGACACACAAAGAAATGCACATCTTTGCCCTCCCTGAACAAAGAGTACAAAACTAATCTGTTAAGATTAGCAGCTCATGTACGGCTCTGGTTCTCCAAAGCAGTGCATCTCAGGACAAAGCCTTCTAACGAAAAAACGAGGTTCAGCCAAAAGCTTGAGATTGTTCTCTTTATGGGATCTCAAATGGAATTGCTTCCAAGGAAACTGGGGAAACCAACAACAGCCATAGCCATTTCTAAAGCTTTAACTGTTCCCAAGGATGAATCTTATCTGAGCCATCAAAAAAGAGACAAGAACCAGGCCTCCTCCAAAATATTCTAGCTTTTATCATCTGCAGCTATCAGATATACTGGACTACAAGTCCCACCATCCTGCCTGCTCATTACAATTTCTGGCTAGGGATGATAGAAGCTGAAATCCAGATGACTGTCATGAGTGGATAGAGAGCACATGTTTTCAGGAGTGAATTCTTTAAAGATGTTTTTCATCTTTTTGCCAAGAAACCATGAAGACTGAAGAAAAAGGGTAGAGTATATGCAATCTGATCAGACATCTAAAAATTAGACATTTTGCTAATCCTTGCCTATTTTCTCTGACTGCACTGATGAATTTCTTTTTCTCCCCATGCAACATTCTGAAGACCAACAATGTTACACATGAAACAACTATACAAACAAACGATGAATACAATGTTTTTACCAGAATAGGATGTATTTCTCTCTTTCCACTGTACATTTTTGCATTTGATCTGATTTTGTCTCTCTTTCCTCAATCGTTCGAGTCTCTGAGCTTAGAAGAAGAAAAATATTATAATGTTAAGTTTGTCAATGAAAGTTTACTATAAACAAAAGACATAATTAACTACCTTTCAATGAATAAAGATGTTTTATGCTGCACATCTATGGGGGAGCAGTTGTAATAAAATTTTAAAGGTGGCACCCCTGTAAAGCAAATACCAACAAAAACATGAAAATGTTCTTGATTTATAATTGAAATTAGAGGATATAAAACATTAATAGAGATCATAAAGATAGTATTAACATGGAAGAGAATAATAAAATGTGAAAACTTCTGTGATTAATATGACATTTCATTATATAAATCATTAATAACGGTCTTAAAGGAATTTTAATGCACAAATGAACTGAAGTGAATATTACATTACAGGAATAAAATTACTGTTATGAATTACTCTCCCCGTTTCAAAAATTAAAGATAAATGAACTCAGACTAGACTATTAAAGTTTTAAATATAAAATCTTTTATCTAAAAAAAATCATGAAAATTATAAAATGTCAACGCTATATAAATTAGCATAGCTTTTTCTTCACTGTGCTGAAACAGTTTATAGGTAGTAAAAATAAATGATTTGTATCTGCACAACATTAGTCAAATCTTAAAAAATGAAGATCATTTTTCCTCTTTACATATTTTGAGTCCACATCCAAAACAGTCCATGCTCAAATAGGTGAAAATATCAGTAACCAAGAAGCGGGTGTCTCCTCCGCCGCTTGGAATGTTTTAAACATCACATTTATTCCAGGAGACAAAGAATAGCAGGTGGATAAACTGGCTAAGACTGGTTAAAAAAGAATCTCTTCAAATATACAAACTCCCAGAAAATGACATTTTGAGACTTGGGTTGCTTAGCCAAACTGGACTAAAAAAATAAGAGTGATTTTCCAAATTTGAATATTTAAGAATGCTACTTTGAATATATTTACTAGAAACTACATTGAATATAGGAAGATTGAGTAGAAGAATGTAGAGGAACTACACTGAGTAGAGGAACAGCAAAGATGTATATGCTGTTTGATCTTTTAAAGCTTTGAACCTATTTGAACAGAAAGCCAGTAAAGAGGAAAAAAGACCACTTAGTCATAGCACTCTTGATTTGACTGGAAAGCCCATGTTCAATCCATGACATCTTCCAGTTAAGAGGATAATAGGCAAATGTGACTGAAGAAAGACTTATATGCTTGAGATCCCAGAAGGTCACCATTATCCCAGCTGGTGTGCTGGTGTAGATGGAAAAAGAATGACATAACCCAAGACCGCTTCCTAGCTTTCCTAGTTAACTTTGGGTCCCTCCCTACCCTTCAAATACTTGGCCCTGTGTATTAAAACAGTATTTATTATAGGGAATTGTACACCAGAACTTTATATGGGGTTTAATTCTCCAGGCAATCGGTAGAACAACAAAAATGTATGCCCCTGATAAGGAATGATCCAAGCAGTAAATTAGTTTTTCCATCCTTCCAAAGAAAAGGTAAAAAGAAAAAATTCACTACATTAGCCAGGCTTGAGCAGTTAAAGCCAAATATAGCTGCTGGAATACCTGAGGGGCCAAACTCTCTGAAAACAATTTGATATCACATCTTTCAGCAGGAAAAAGAAAGCTGCACACTCTTTGTTATGTGATTCCTCTAACTGGAGATATTTGGAGATGACTCTATGATGGAGGGTACTCTATGATGCCTCCCCATTTACATCCCAGCCTCCCCCTAGGAAGTACCCCCAAAATATTCTCTGCAGAATTCACCTGTATTTGAGCGCCTTCGAATGCCAAAGTCCCAGCTTGAGGTAATGTCCACCGACTGAGAATACACATAACCCTGAGGCTCGCCGTTGTTGCCTTGTCTTTCTGAGCTGCTGTCCCCGTTGACTGAAGCTGGCTGGAATCTTTCTAGATCAACATCGTGGTCAATGAGGACCATTTCACACATTCCCGTGTCATCACTGGTCACATGCGACTGTCGGATGTGAGCCAGGATAATAGTCGGGTTGTCCAAGAAAGCCATCCTATCCCACGTTCTGTTGCCTTCCCCTACTATCTTCTTTGATCCATGGTGAACCACTGTCTTCTCTACCTGCTGGAGAAAACACAGAACATGCACTGCAGAGAACAGCTTAGGAAGTGATTGGATGTTAAATCAGATCATTGGCCCCCCTTGAACTAGGGATCCTGATCTCTCTAGATCTTAGAAGCTAACTTCCTAGGAATGTCTTGGCCATATTAGCTATAGTAAGTAGTGGCTTAAATCCACAACATCCAGGAAGTGCCAGATTGCCTACTTCCATCTACAAAGGATCTACAATCCCTTCCAGTTCAACTCAGATTTCCAAAGCAGTTCAGACATTCATCAATGGCCATTAAATAGAGCAACCAAATGAAATAACACTATACTTCAGATCATCAGACATTTGAAGGAAATAACAAAGACCACCAACTCTATATCTTGCCTGGGATGTTTGATTGCTTTTAAAGATGAAATGCTGCCCATGGTGAATTTTTATGGCTGCCTAACTGAGCTGCTCTAATTCAATATCTACAACAGGCCATTCTGTCCAACAACAAACCACATTTTATTTGATTTTTATCCTACCTTTATTTCCTTATAAGTAATTCACGGCAGGAAATACACACAATACTTTCTCCTCCGGTTTTCCCCATAATAACAACACTGTAAGGTGGGTTGAGCTGAGAGAGAAGGACTGTCCCAAAGTCAACCAGTTACTTTCATGCCTAAGGCAGAACTAGAAGAGAATCCTGGTTTCTAGGCCAATACCTTAACCATTATTCCAAACTAGCTCTTTATAAAATGCAGTAAGCATTGCACAGGTATCAACAGACTTTGCTTACTTAAAAAATCTCATAAAAAGGGCTGCCACCCAATTAAAGAGATCTTAGTCTCTGATTGCATTTGTTTATATTTGTGTAAATACAAATATTCTGAAGAAAACCAAAACACTGTTTGGGTCTAGCAAAAAGAATTCCTTCTTGTTTCCCATTACTTAGAATAATATTGCTGCTAATCATAATAAACTATTGTCCAATCCATTCATTTGGGATCCACTCCTTGCCCAATCAATGATTTTTTTAACTCAGTACTAATTCAGGATGGAGAGAAGATAAATTGAGATCTGCCACTATATCTCTGGGTGATTTAAAGCTTTCCATTGGCCGCACAAGTTTTTGACATTCAGGAAATTAATTTCCTAACAGGAACATTCAATCATTGGAGCCCCCCAAATGGAGGAGAATGCCGCAGAAAGAAGTTTGTTTTCAAACTGGCCTTGCATGAGGGGGAAATCATGGAGGAGGAAAAAATGCCTGCATCACCAGACATTGCAAGTATTTCCTTGGCATTCTGCATACATGCAGGTATATATTCACAAGCATTGCACAAATTATCTATAAATAACCTGGATACACTGAAGTTGCTTTTATTTATTTATTTATTAAACTTAGATGCCGCCGAAAACCGAAGACTCTCATGCACTGACAGTTAAGTTGCTGGTTACTACCAACTGATGGCCCATCAATTGGTTCTGAAATGTCTTGTGATTCATCTTCAGTGCCTGGCACTCAACTTATGATCTCTGAAAATACAGCAAACTCTGTGAATTTGCGATCCTCAGAGCAATGATAATCATAAGCTGAGTGCCAGATCAGGTCTTCAAAACCTAGACAATTTTGCAAAACAAAACAAAACAAAAAAACTTTTCAACAGCTCCTAGTTTTGAGAGCACTATAGCAGCTCCTGAATTGAAGCCACTTGATCTTGAGTACCAGCTACAGAGGAGGGCCTGAAGAAGGGAATTAGTGCCCTCTGTTTAGGCTTTGGAGCTTCTCAAAGCTCAAAGTGTGATTTAAGAATCAGGACAGGATTTGCTATTGGTCTTGCTGAGTTGGTCTTGCTGAGTACAGCTTTTCATAAGCTTGTGCATGGGTTTAAAGTGCCTAGGTTCTTTTTCAAATCAACAGAAGGGTATTCCAGCCAGATGCTTCAAGTAATAAAAACAACAAAGCTATTCTTGGCTACTCCATCCTAGGGCAAATGCCGAGCCAAAAGCTCTTTTTTATTACAGTGGTCCTAAGAAAAGGAAAGCACTTTTGCCTTGCCAGTGCTAATACCTTCTTCTTTTTTTAAGTAATAGCTTGTAACACCTCAAAGACTTGGGGTTGGAGGCCGGGGAAGGAGAGAATACCAACTCCCAGTCAAAAATTACTGCTGTCCCTTCAATGCTGTCATATAAATGCTGGCATGTTAATTGTGTATTTATAAGATTGTTAATGGTTAGTTAATTTACCTCCCACACTATTATTGTACTTGAAAATGATTTAATGTCTGCCGAGGGAGTTAACAACATGCTAACAAGCAGATGCAAAGGGCCAATTATTTATTTATTTCCATCTTTCTGTGCACTGAACCCCGACTTCACACTGTTTATGGCCTTGGAGGCTGAAAAGGATATGGGCTTCCTTAGTAGTGCTCACACTCGGTTGGCACTCTTTCAACCTTACTGTAGTCAAAGGGGAAATGAGGATGGGAGGGAATATAATTTGTAAACATACTATTCCTGCACCAGAACTCATGCTACCTCTGGCTAGAGATGATGTGGGCAAAACAACAGCAGAAAACCAGCAAGAATCATAGCTGTTTGCAAGATTCCTGGTAAAGTCAAACTATCTATTTTTGGAAATTGATGGCTGGATTTGTTTGGACTCATCCCAAAAAGGGAGGAGGCAAGGTGATATTTGTAGGCACCAAGGTTCTCACTGAAGGTGCCAGGACATCTGTTAGGCTCAATACCACACTGGCCTTGATTATAAACAACTGAACTTCAAAAACATATATTTGGAAAATATATATATGGAACAACAAAGTAGAAACTCTAGCATCCTTATTTCTAAGAATGTTTTTGAGCCTCAAGGTGGTCTCACAGACATTCTTAAAGATGGTGGTTGGTTAACACCAAAACACTGTTTATTTGGAAGCTCCCCACCTGCCTAGAAGAAAAGGAAGAAACTCAACTGAAATGGTATAAAGCACCCAAGTAGCTGGAGGAGAGAGGAGGACAGCTACTTTGCCAACCTGGTCTTCAAAACTGGACACTTCATAAATGCTCATAACCACTACCATCCCAGCCAGGTTGTGAGTACACCTACACTTCAAAAATTTCCACTGAGTTAAAAAAAGCCACCCTATTTCTTCAGTTAGATCTATTTTGAGTTAAGTTTCACTTCTGATAGTTCCCAGGAATCAAATCAATTCCTGGTAGTCATCACAGAATATTCTATTATATGGTAGCTTACAGGAAGTCACAAGAGGAAAAGCTTACTGATGACAAACAGTAAATTGGAATCTGAAAAATAATCTCTATTTTCCTTACGTTCTCCCAAAATTATAGCCTCTAGTTCCCTGTGTTCAAAGAGAACGAAAAATGATTACCATAAGTGAGTTGGGTTTTCCACATCATTAATAAAGAATGGACTCTCAGCGCATCTTACAGAAAAAAATGCATTTTTTTCTCATACAGATACTGCTTAAGACAGATGTGTGATGTTAACAACAACAGAAAAAAAAATAACAGTTTTAGCAAGAACACATCAACAGTTTGTCAGCTGCAGCTTTCTGCAGTTACATGGGTGGTGGATAGCAAAGACTCCTGTGAATGGCAGGACTGAATTGTTTTTATACCTGTGTTTCTCCAACCCAGCCAAAACCTCTTTCGAGCAAAAGATGTTCCCTCCTATTGACATAATGCTCTTTGCCATGCATCAATTTCCATGTATCTGACACAAGAAGAGAGACAATGAGTGGGAGAAGACATGTCGTTCTTTTCAGTGTAATTGAAAAGACATAGCCATTGGAAAACAGTTTCAGAAATTAAGCAGGATGGAATGCTTGCAGGCACATGCATCTACCAAAAAACCAGCAGAGCTATTACCACCTATTATGAAAGAAAGCCTAGCAAATCAACTCTGTCCATCTTCCCCAACCTGAGTGACCTCCCAGTGCATAACTGGAAAGCTCTACCTACTAGAATTCCCCAGCCAGCTTAACCATGGCTGAAATTGCTGAGCATTTCAGTCTACACATATGGAGGACATGTCTGTTGTTTGACTTAGATGTCTGTCAGTTGATCGAGTCTGCCTACTTTGCTTATCAGGAGGAGAGATGGGGAAAATGTTAAATTTTGCCCTATGTTAAGAGGAGATGTTCCTTCCTGTTACAGAAAAAAAGGCAGATTTTTGCATGTCCTCTGAAGGATTTTTTTTTTAATATACAGTTATGAGGAATAGGGATGGGTATGGAGAGATGACCATAATCATGCCCTGGTAATCATCAAGGACTTCTCTGTTGTCCATATCTTGTCTAAATGGTGAGGTCTCAAGAAAAAAAAAGCCCCTCCTTTGATAACCAGAGTTATTCCCTATGAATATTTTAAGCAAATAAATAAGTATTTGGAGAGAAGAGGGGAGGTAAGGAACCCCCAGACTTATAAATTAGGCCAACAAATCCATTTCTCGACTCCTGCCTGCAAAGAGCATTCTATCAATACAGTGAAATGCTAATCTCCTAATTAACAACCTAATTAGGTAATTATGCCTTTGCAGAGGGATGCCTAAATGAAATATGACAACATGGTCACCTCTTTATATGGCACCTGTGGGCCTTTTCAGCTGTCATCGCAAAGAGTGCAACATCAATTGGAACAGATGACAAAGTGATGTCATTTTTCATTCCAATATTGTTCTGAACAGTACAGGATGGGAGCAGTTGTTTTTTTTAATGCAGCATCTTGTCTGATTCAGCTGCATTTAAGGCATCTTGCTTCATTCTTTGGAATCAGACTTTATGACTTAACACTGACCAGATTCACACATTATGCTATGCCACCACACTTCATATTGATGTACTGAACAACCTGTTAATGGCCTAGCTGGAAGAGTTTAGTAGAATTAAATTATCTACCATAGTTTCCAAACCACAAGGTTACATTCACATAGCAGGCCAAGCGAGTGAACCCAGCCACTGTGATTTACAATTAGCTAATTCCTAAGTAAAACTGATTTAGCCATACTGATATATACTTATGTGTTGTTTATGGAATCAGTTGCAATTGGGTGGATAATACAATATGACTAAGCCACAATAATAGATTACAAATCACTATGCCTCAATCCATTAGCTCAACCTGTGAAGCCAGCTACTCAGTTAGATCAGGATGGGTAGCGAGTTCCCAATGCCAAAAGAGTTTCAGAGACAGAATTTTTCTGTTCTGCTTCTAAAGGAGAAAACTTGAGCATTGTCCTTTGAATGGAGAATCTCAGAGATTGCTTCCTTACATTCTCTCAGAAAAGAAGATCTGGGAAGGACGGACACTACACATTTTATGTGCAGCCTTGAGTGCTGATTTGAAATGAAACTCAGCCCAAGAATACCCAGGAGCTCCAACCAGACTGTTTAAAGCCACCTCCTCTAGCGTGGTGTTTTCAGGATGTGCAAAGACTACATATTTTACAAGGCCCAAACAACACTTGTTTCAGGAACTGTGCTGTTCCAGATCTGAAAATGCCAGGCTGTGAGTGATATGAGGCCCAAAATCACGAATGACGCATGCTGATTCTTCCAAGTTGAGTTCTTGATTGTTTCACATCTACAGACAAAATCTTGCCAGACTGAGCACTCTACTATCCACATTTACAATATGCTTTGTGAACTATTAGCGAGGAGCTGTCTTTACCCTCTTTCTCTCACACAGAATATCTGCGCTGAATTGCCTCTTACTGTTCTAGAATGTACCCCGTCCTTCATCAGGAGCCACTCCTCACTATATTCAATCAGAGGTGGCTACTTTAAGTCTTTGTCTCCTTTATAGAAGGGCAGTTGGTCTTTCAGTATAAATCTTTGTTTGTACCAGTTATGTAGATACTCCAAAAATATTGAAAATTTAGGCTAATTTACAAGGAAAATTCACATAATTACTGATAGAATGTGATCAATTTTCTGTGAATTATTCTCCTCTCTGGTCTACAGACTGGTTATGGTGAAGAACAATTTGAGTCTCTAGCATAAACAACCAACTCACATCATGAACGGCCCATAAATTTAAATAAATAATCAAGGAGAAAAACTGCAGCAGCCAAGTTGCCAAGAGTTAAAAGCTGGACTAGATAGTATCATCGATGCAAAGAACATTAATTTGAGAAAACTCTGGGAGATAGTGGAGAACAGGAAGGCCTGGTGTGCTGCAATCCATGGGGTTGTGAAGAGTCGGATGGGATTTAGCGACTGAACAAGAAAAATCAACCACTCATCTGTAAACTGGAAAAGCAATGGTCTAAAGTCCCCACAAAGGAGATCCAAGGAATAACCCAAGATTCAGCTTAAAGATATGGTAAAGAATTCAACAGTGAAATGGACCCTTCTGTCCTGAAAACTACTGAAAGTAGGCAAGCATCAACCCACTTTCAGAGTTCAAGATAGTGGGTGTGAAAGGAAATCATGTTAGAAATCATCTACTTACAATGCCACTTTTGACCACATCAGCAATCACATACCAGCCACAGAACAAAACACAGCTGAGAAAACAATGTTATATCACAATATCCAAATGGGGCCACCAGCATTCACGTTGATAAATCATGTAATCTCAGGGCAATCCATTTCTAT
>JANHZU010004405.1:58004-79418 GCA_032468055.1 Acrochordus granulatus
GTAAACATGCACAGGACCACACCATTTCAGAAAACACAGTTAGAAGGTTAAGACAGCAATTTTTTTGCCAACCACACCCTTCCCATCTCTAGCCATTCCCTCCAGCAAAAGAGGCTAAGTTGGAGGTACACGAAACCAAAGTTTTTTTTGTCCTGGAGAACAACTCTGGATCTCCTTCCACAGGAGGCCATGTGAATGCTGTCATTCCCCATTACATTTTAGAAATATTGTGGTGGTGGTTTTATAAACAGCCTTCAATGATCTCTGATAATTTTAAGATTATTTTTTGTGAAATAACAGCTTCGTCCTGCTGTTATTTTGTAGTGATTTTACTGTCCTGTGCTGTAGTTGTTTTAATTCAAGGCCTTTCTGGATTAAAAAAAAACCCTTACCGATAAATACTTTTTTAAAATAATAATAAATAAATAACAGTGCAGCCTTCCTACATCTGTGATCTCCCTATGTGCTAGATTACAATTCACATTAACCCGTCAGCATGACCGTGATCGCTGAGGGTAAAGGGAAATGCGGTTCAAGACACCTGCAGAGTTCCACGTGGGGGGAAGCCACAGCATTGTACTCAAGGTGGATGTGCTCTTCTGTTCCTCTAAAGCAATGTTTCTCAACCTTGGCAGCTTTCAGATGTGTGGACTTCAACTCCCAGAAGCATGGGAGTTCACTCATCTGAAAGTTGCCTGGATTGAAAAACACTGTTCTAAAGGCCTAAACACCACCTTATTTCTTTAAAAAGAGACTATAAATAATCTGGCCCCCAAGGAAGGAAGGAAATTTCACCCCAAATTTCCCAAGGAAAGAGGAAGTAAAAACAGAAGTGCTGTGAAGGATGAAAGTACCTCGGAGAAAGTATTAAAAAGCCCTGCTTTGTTTTCTTCCAAAATCTAGGTTCACTGATTTTCGCAGGATGTGTAGAAATGAGAAATTGCTACTGAAGGAATAGGTTGCTGGATTTCATCCCAAATCAGACTCTTACACGTAAGAGATTTTTATTACAATAATATTATTTAGAAAGCGGGGAGGGTCAGCTTTCCCACTGCCACAGCATATGGGTGAGAAAAGTGGTACTAAACTGATTTATTTCTACATATGAACATCATAAAAGAGTGCCCTGACCTGCAAGGAACAACATGGTGGCCCCCTCAGAGTCCTCTCATCACAACAATCCCCTGACTTGATCCAAATATGTGCCACAGAAAGAAAAAGTGAAGAAAACTGTGAAGTGAGAAAAGCACATCCTGTCCTACCCAACCCCCCCACCACAACCATGTGTTCCAGGGAACAAACACTGCTCTATCTGGGGAGACCCATCATGGTTATCAAATATTTCTTTCCCCCCATAAAAGCTTTGCAGGAGCCAAATCTAAAATTAGGGCCATGGAGTTATCCTGGCCACCACGTTAACAGACCTGTTTCTGGAAGCAGCCCAGTTTTTCAGCCTAACTACAAAGCAACACATGATCAGAGGAGAACATGGGCATCCTGCCCCAGAATCCTTTACAGCATTTGCACAATTCACAAGCCCTGTGCTAGCATTCTCCATCATGCTGCATGGAATCCTGGAAATATGTACCTCTTGGATCCTGTCTGTGATACAGACCCGCCGGCGGCAAAATAAGGCCACCATGGGAATCTCTTCCAGATGTTGGGATGTCAACGTGTCCCACTCACCCATCCCATGTTCCTTTTGAAATTACTTCTCTACCACCCAACATATCAAATTGTGACATGGATAGGGTTCTGGAGAAGGTCAGCAAGACTCTCTGCGTTAGGAGGATGTATCATGTCTAGACCTCCACTGGACTCTCTTAAGTGGATCCGCTGATGATAGATCATGCTGTGTCTCCGCCTGAACCTCACTCCGCACTCCCCACACTGATAGGGTCTTTCTCCAGTGTGAATTCTCAGATGTCGAGTGAGGTGAGACTGCCGCCCAAACCGTTTTCCACATTCGATACAAGGGTAGGGTCTCTCACCAGTGTGGGTGATCCGGTGTCGAGTCAGATGGGACTGCCGACTAAAGGTTTTCCCACACTCCGCACAAGGGTAGACCTTTGTTCCCAGGTGGGTCTTCTGATGTCTCGTGAGACCGTAGAGATCGTGGAATATTTTCCCACACTCCATACACTGGTAGACTTGCTTCTCTGTGTGGGTTCGTTGGTGAGCGGCCAGCTCTGAAGGCCATATGAACCCCTTCCCACACTCGGTGCAGAAGTAACGCTTTTCTCCCGTGTGGATGCGCTGATGTGTGGCAAGTTCTGATGGCCATCGGAATGCCTTGCCACATTCTCCACAAAGGTGGCGTTTCTCTGCCATGTTAGCTCCCAGGTAGGGAGGGTGATGAGGTGGCTGGCTATTACTGTTCTCACAATCAGCAATGAGAGGCAAACTGTTGCCTGTGTGGGTCCTCTGATGAGCTGCCAGCTCTGAGGGCCACTGGAATCCTTTCCCACATTCAGGACAGAGGTAGTGTTTGTTCTTGTTGTGAGTCTTCTGATGAGCTGCGAGTTCAGAGGGCCACCGGAACCCCTTCCCACATTCAGGACAGAGATGAGGCTTCTTGACTGTATGGGATTTTACCATATCACCATTTGGAGGGGCTTTCTCACCCATTACAATACTCTGGGGTACAGTGAACTCGGAGGGCCACTGAAGCAAAGTGTCAGTATCCATGGTGTAGTGAGGCTGTTCAATGGCATGGATCCTCTGGTGGATGACAAGCTCCGTTGACCATCGGAAGCGCTTGCCACATTCGGTGCAGACATGGCATTCCTCACCCATGTGAGTTTTCTGATGCCTGGTGAGATGTGAGGATCGACCAAACTGTTTCCCACACTCAGCACAGTGATAGGATTTGGGCCGAGTGTGGACTTTCTGATGAAGAGCCAGCTCTGACTGGCAACGGAACCGTTTCCCACATTCATTGCAGGGGTGGCGTTTTTCTCTTACCCGTATCCTCTTTGGAGTCAAATGCTGCACTACTCCATTGCGTATTTCTCCAAATCCCAATGGAGGATCTGCTCTGCTGGGTGTCCGGGCACCTGCTTTGATTTGGGAATAAGAGAGAATTTAAAAGGTTTATAGACATGAACCCTAGCTTTGCTGCTCCAATAAGCCATGATCAGTCAAGTTATTGTATTCATTTTAGGTAACTGACTGAATTAATTATGCCCCAAGGAAAACTATTATTAGCTAAGTTACTACATTCAGTTTAGCTAATTGACCAAATTAATTATGCCACAAGGGAAAAACTTAACTAAACTAAATTCTTTCTTGATTTTGAGATAACACACACACAAGTGACAGCAAAGTACTGTGTTTGTAAAACTTGTCTAGTAGCACACATTCCAATATTTTATCTTTTTATTTTATTTTACAAAGCAGATAACATCACTTCTAAAGTGGCCTCCTCTCTGCAACTTTTCTTAGCTGGCTCTCTTCAACCTGGAACTCCCTAAATGATTTGGGATTACATCTTCCATATGGCTAGCCTGGATATACCTGGCTTATCTGCTTTGGGTGTGCAAACTAAGCTCAGTCAGGCCTGGTTAGTGTTTAGATGGGAACTGTATACTAGACTAGGAAATCAAAAGTCATCACAAAAAAAGGCAGTGGCTGGCTATTCATCCACAAAACCCCCAGGATTTGAGCTTATCTTAGAGACTTCACCTTTGGCCATATTGTCCATGAACCATATGCATTGTAATCTCAATATATTTAGAAGTTGCCCATTTGAATTAATCATTGTGATCATACATCATAAATATAGTAACAACATATAAACTAAAGGATACAATTATATTTTTTATCAAAAGCAGGGACAGTAGCATCTGTAGCAAACATGACAGACACTAAACATATGATTAATGATGTCATCACACAAATGACCTAGGTACATATTTGTGGTAAGACACTGATACAAATTCATAAATTGGGACATCTGTGTGATGATGTTATCCCATACAAATTATTAGTTATCTCCTTGCAGATGCCATGAGTGAGGAACCAGTGGCTTTTCAGCTGTGATTGGGATTCTAACTTCCACCAATCCCATCTCTCTTGGTCAATGGTCAAGAATGATAAGGACCGTTAGTTAGTTGACAGGCAGTTCCCCTAAATGTGATTTAGTTTTCAGTCTGAATAATATTATTGAAGAGTGATTCCTATGCCCCTCATAAACAGAACCAAATATTGCCAGGTCTAGATGCTATAGTTTTCCTCAGTCCCAGGCACTTACTTCACATTCAGATATACTAACCTGTATTAACTAATTAATATAATTGATATTTAGCATTCATTATTAGGTTTCTAAAATATAATCATGAGCCTTTTCATTGCCAAAGTAGCCTCTTTGTAACAAATAAGGCATTTTACCCACAGGACAAGCCTGCACTGCAACTCAGTCAGGTAGCATTGACACCTGGTTTCTATATCTTTCAATTAAGTTATATTTTCTTATGGTTCACTGCATAGTCAGCCAGATGTTTAGACTGGATTTAGCATTTTTGTCCACCTACCAAGATTTTCCCAAGGACCTGGGATAAGCAGATGTTGTTCTTTGACAGTGTTAAAGGTATCATCACAGGATGTAAGCTATTCCAAGTAATGCTGCCTTTTGCAATCGACTGATGGTGACTTTGTTAGTGCCGTGTTCAAGTGATGGTCTAGTTGTTTTGAGATTGCACCCAAGGCACCGATTGCTATTGGTACTACATTTGCTTTCTTTTGCCACAGTCATTCTATTTCTATTTGTAGGTCTTTGTATTTTGTGATTTTCTCCAGTTCTTTTTCTTCTATTCTGCTGTCTCCAGATACTGCCACATCCACTATCCAGACTTTTTTGTCTTTCTTATTACAATTGTTAAGTCTGGAGTGTTATATGGCAGGTGCTTGTCTGTTTGAATTCTGAAATCCCAGAGCAATTTAGCTTCTTCATTTTTTATTACTTTCGCTATTTTATGATCCCATCAGTTCTTGCGTGCAGGCAAATGATATTTCTTGCAAATCTTCCAGTGCAGCATTATTACTACCTTACCTTGCCAATGCTGTCTGTTATGTCTTCTCAATTTTAGCCTTGAATGCATTTGTTCCTAACACTTGGTCTTGTGCAGCCAGAATTAGCGCTTCTGATCTTTCTTCAATTTTCCTGCTCTTAGCCATTGCCAGGTCTTGTTATTATCTATTTTTTTAATGTACCAACCATATAATTCTTTATTTTGCCATGCTTCTTTCCTGTTCTTCATTTGATCTTGTACACCAGCTTCATCTCTCCAGTACTCAGTAAGCCTTCCTGGTATACTAGCTTTAGTGTATATTCTTCACTGTCCTTCAGATATTCTTCCAATGCCTTTTCAACTGTCCTGGTGTACTTGCAACATTATATGCCTATATATTTTCCTTGGTAACTAGAGTCTGTTGACATTGCTGCAGAGATGAAGGGCATGATTCATTGTCATTATTCTTCTGGTCTTCCTATCCAGAGCTTTTAGTTTTGAGTCTAGTCCACAATTCCAACTGTGTATCTAATGATTGAAATTGTCCAGATATTGCTTCATAGTATTTCCTCCACTTAGTTTGGACTTTAAGATTGTCATTCTTACAATGTATACACTTCTGATCTACTTGACTTCAGTGTACTTGATGTTGTCAGCTTGAAGGATGCCCAGGTATTTGTAGTTATCATCTTCATCCAGACTCGATGTTATTTCTATAGGGCATCTTAATTCCTTCAGTTTCATCATATTCCCCCTTTGATAGTGAGGATGGCACATTTGTCCAGTCCAACCTCCAGTGAAATGTCTTGGCCATATATACGGACAGTGTTGGGCAGCAATTCTATTCAAGATGGTGTTTCTCCATATTATTATTATTAATGAAAGTATACATTTCTAGCTCCTATCACTTTGACAATAAAATGTGTGGGCAATGCTAGAAAAAAATTATAAAGTAGAAATAGATGGCTGGAAAATATTTCCAATGATTGGAAGTACAATGGCAATTCTTTGGCTGAAAACATTGCCAGCTGTCTCTCACAATATTCTCTTATATGGACAAATTAGAAGCTTCTGCTTTTCATCATTACCTTGCCTAATAAGCCCATGTTTGCTAATGCATTAAAAATAAAACCGTACTCTATTTACCTGGTATACAATAACCAGAACAGGATCTGAGTAAGATTATTCAGATGCAGAAAATAATCTGAATTCATCCGGCTTCATCTCTGAGTATTAAATGACTTGAGGGCCATAAGGATAGCAGCCTTCAGGCAACTGCCAAAAAACCATGTTTTTTACTAACAGTGTTTTGGAGTTCAAAGGACTCTAAGAACTTTTTATTGTTATAGCAAGAGAGGCCAGCCTTTTGGTAGCCAAGAGGCTGGGAGAGGGAGATCAGGCCACAGTGATTCAAAATAAATGGGACCAGGAGGCATTATTCTGAAGTAGGGAGCCTCCTATTCTCCTGTAAAGATTCCCTACCTGCTGCTGCAAAAGGAAAGGCGTTGACTCACCTGAGCCTCTTCCTTCTCCTTCATCTGCAGAAGAATCCCAGGTGGCTTCTGTGTCAGAAGAACCTATGCAAGAAAGTAAAAAGCCAAACCTAATGTTTACTTGAAAACATGCCTCAGGATATGTACAAAATAAAAAGGTAAAGGTTTCCCCTGCCAGTCGTGGTTGACTCTGGGGGGCAGTGCTCATTTCCATTTCATAGCTGAAGAGCTGGCAATATCCCAAGACCCTTCCGTGGTCATAGGGTCAGCATGACAATATGCCAAGGCACATGGAACGCTGTTACCTTCCCACCAAAGGTGGTATCTATTTATCTACTTGCGTTTTTACATGCTTTTGAACTGCTAGATTGACAGAAGCTGGGCAAATAATGGGAGCTCACCCCATTATGCAGCACTTGGGTCTTGAACTTGGGCTGCCGACTTTCTGACTGACAAGCATTTTAACCGCTAGGCCACTGGGCTCCCTTATGTAAAGAATACTCACCATCATAAGATATTTTAGACCTTTTGGAAAGAAAGCTGGCAAATCAAATCTTTATTATGGTCCTAGATCAACATAAAGGAAAGCTGGCAGGTTTTTGCCTAACAGCACTGAGTAATATTGTCCATATTTTTAAAAGACCTGATAAGACTGTGAAATTCAATGTCAAGGTAGAACTACAGTAAACTGCATTATCCATGGAAAATTTGGAACAAAATCTACTTTACTGGAGTGTAATGACAAAAAAATCCAGTTTCTACTGTATCTATTGTTGACTAGTAACCCAGCTGAAATAGAAAATTACTGGAACTTGACTTGGTTGCTAAGTCCAAACTTTGGATTCACAAATAACCTCCAAGTGTTCCTGTTTCTCTCCTGATATGCATTTACCAAAGTTTAATCCCAAGCCAGAATAATTTTTAAATTCTGTTTTAATAATTCTATTGTTTGCCCAAAGCAGTTTACTATATTTGAGGAGGATATTACAACAGACCATGATTTTGTCACTTAGGAGGAAAGGAACAGAATTCAAGACTCATTACACTGATAGGTCTTCAAAACTGTGGCTGTCTGGAGGACAGTGGATTGGGGAAGATAAATTGAGCCACCCTTAAAAATATACTTAATCATCTGTTAGGACTCATAGTACTGTGTAAACCTTATATCCTAGGTGTTTCCTATCATTGCACGATGGGAACATATGCTTCAATAACATTTATAAATGCATTTGGAAAAAGAAAAGCAATTCAAGGCACTAAGAAGGTGGATCAAAAGTTCCTCACCAAGCAAACAGATGTCCACATCAGCCCGCTGTCCAGCTTCCATGCAGATATCTCCTTGCTCAGTATCTGAAAGGACTTGGTCTTCATCAGGAAATGTCACTACCACCTCCTCAAATAAGTCAGAATCCTGAAGATTCATCAGAGGCACAATTAACAAAAAAGCAACCAAAGACTGTTTAATATTAAATAAAGTACACTTAGAAAAAAAGAAAAAAAAACATTTTATCTCTGAAAAAGAAAATAAACATTTTGGGTCTAGCCTCCCTCCTGGGGTCTCTGCTCCTCTCTACAGCCCTGAATATTTTGGGGGCATCTTTACATCCATCTTCCTGGATAAGTTTAAATGGAGGCTAGTTGGCCATCTGTCAAGAATGCTGTTGTAACAGATTTGTGTATTGAGCAAGAGTAGAAGTAGATGTTCTCTAAGATACTTTCCAACCTTACCTTCTATGAAAACTAGGGAGATTTTTAAAAGAATGTACACATATAGTGTACATTCTAGGACAGATGGGAGATAAAATTTCATGATGAAATAGATACTTTCTATAATTTTCCAGAAGAAGTAAGATCAGGGGAGATTCAAGGATAACACTGCTATAAAGATACCCAGTTTGATTAGTAGTTACGGTGCTGGATTGCAAAAAAAGAAGTCTATGAATTCTAGTCTTCTCTTAGGCAAGAAAGCCAAAGATCATTCCCTCTCTCAGCCCAACCCACTTCACAAGGTTGTTGTAAACAAAAGAGGCAGGAGTATTACTCTATGTATGCCAGTTTGAGTTGTACAAAGTAAGGAGGGATATCATCATCATCATAGATACTTCATAGAATCATAGATTCTTCCTCACAATATTCTGCATTTGTTGCTATTCAGAATTTGGACTGCTCTTTTTTGCATTTTAGTATCATTCTTTTATGGCAAGTGAAACAATCACAAAGTTTTTAATTCACTAATTACTCACTGCAGTCTCAGCACATGAATTCTTCTCAGAACCACAGGCATACAGTTTTTCTTCTGTTTTTTCGTAAACTAATTTTTGGTTTTAATATTTTCTCAAGACATCTGCAGGAGCCAGTAAGAACCAACAACAAGTCCTAGAATCCCATAAATCAGTTCCCATTTAGATTCTTTCTCTTCCCTTTTCAGACAAGAAAATCATAATCAAATCCACTCTGGAAGAAAGGACATTCAAAAGGCAGCATCACTTCCGAGCAATCATATTTTATGCAGTTCTGCTCAGTTGTAATTCTATGTACATCCTATCCGCTTCTTTGGAAATCTAGCTTTTCTGATGTCCTTTCCAGAGCTGGAGCAAATTGGCTTTCAATGGGGCCTTGTAATACATCACTCAAGGCCATTCTGGGGTCCTGTTGCCTCCGACAGTTCCTGCAGTGCCCCTATTAAATTAAATGAAATAATTGAAATCTCAGAAGAACACTACAATCTTCTGTACCTTTTAGCATTTGACCATAAATTTTATAAATAAAATAAACCGTGGGGTTTTTTTCTTGGGGTGATTTGAGGGACAAGCTTTGGCTCAGCTGCAGATTTTATGATTTTTTGGTCACGTAACTTTTGATCTTTCTAAGGCAAAGCTACACAATACCCAGTTGATGTAGGGGGGCAGGCTGAGCTTGCCCCTTTACAGCTTTTTAGAAGCTGAGGCCAAGGCAAAAACCAAATTTTGATCAATTTAATCAAACTTCAAACAAATTAATTAAATACAGTTGTGGCTTCCACAAATAATACTGAGATTCTAGACATGCTGCAAAAGTTAAGAAAAACAGGCTCTTCACCCCCAGCCAGACAGCTGTATCATTTTTTTTAATTTTAATGTTTTATTTTTTAATGTTTTAATTAATGTTTTTAATGTTTTTTTTATTAGCCGCCGAGAGTCTCTGGATTTCGGCGGCATAGAAATCTATTTAATAAATAAACAAATCTACAACAACTGAAATTATAAAGCACAGATTAAACATACAGAGCCTGTTTCTCTTAATGTCTGCACCATGTCTGAAATCTCAGTATTATTTGTGGAAGCCACAACTATATTTAGGTTTGGTTACTAAAAAAATCATAACAATTTGCAACTGAGCCAATGCATGACCCCCAAATCACCCCAATCTTACAAACAATTTACATCAATGCCCACTTTCTGAAATGCTGGAGAAGAGATGGCAGAGCCGGGTGGGTGAAAAGAGAAATTAGCCTAGAATCACTACGTAGCTACAAACGTACGAAGTCCAACCTCCCCCCCGCCGCCATTGCTGTTGAACCTTATCTAGTGCCAACTTAACTCTTAGTTAAGAAGATTCTTGCGTACAGGCTTCAGCAATAAATCAGTTAACTGGAACCTTCAGGAGAGGACCTGGTCTTTCGCACCCAATTACGGTTTATGTTTCTGCTGAAGGGATCTTTAACAGAAACCCTAATTTAACTTAGGAGAAACCCTTTGTTTCCAGGCTGCAGGACGACAGCTCCCAGCGTCCTTTGGGTAACATTGTGGAAATCCACTGCAAGTAGCCAATGCAGTAATTTCGGGGGTGTTATAGGCAGCGGCAACCCTCTTTGTGGGAGAACAGCAAGACAAAAGGGGAAACAAAGGGAGAGAAGTAGATGCCAAGAGATTATTTTAATTCAAAGATCTGCACTGCAGAGCCTGCCGTGGGCAGCCCAGGGACCTGAGGAGCTGAGGAAGGAATGAAAGGAGATTTAAGACGCTTTGGTCCCTGCTGATTAGAAGCATCATGATAGTTCGGCGGCAACAGTGTCTCTGTTTCTTGAAAAACATCTTGGGGATGAAAAAAGATCACAACCAGTTCCTGCTATTAAATGCATCAGGCAGAATTCTGCCGAAACCTACTCCAGCCGGATTCTCTCAGCTTTGGTATCCCAGCTATTTACCACTGCTCAAACGTGAACGAAGAGGTCTAATTGACCCGTGCCCTCCGCAGGAACATCCAAGAATGCAACGTACATCTGATGTGACCCTTCCTTGCACTCTTGTTCTTGTGGGGGGAGAAAGGAATTTAGAGCTGGGTGACTTCTTGAACCGTTTCACTCTATTACTGAAGAGGAAGGGAACATTTCAAGTCAGAGGGCATTTGCATAGAAAGTTACACATTCTGCAGAGCAGTTACTTCTGGCTTCTGGAAAAAGTTTAACAATTCTAAGTTTGATGTATACCGAAAATTTGTACCATATATTGTGAACATCTGGAATTTGTTATGGATTTATCAAGGTTGAATTTGTAACTAGAAAGATAATTTGGCACTGCCGGGAAGAAATGATCACTTCAGGCTTTAAATTCTGGATTTAAAGAAATGGATCTGCTCTTGGCTTTTGAACTTGCTCTTTATCAGTGCAATATAAATATTGATTAATATGATTTTGTGTAGTTGAAATTTAATCTGCAGTTTTAAAACTGAGTGGTTTTATTTTAAGTGTGTGTGAGTCTGCACGCATTTTGGTCAGGTTTTTTCCAGTAGGTTTTTTTTTGATGTTTAATTTTCTCTTTTATCTCTTTTGTTGTAAATTGTCTCTCTATTTTTATATACTATAAAATATACTACAGCAATTAAAACTAACAAATATCCATTAGCAATTATAAAACTAACAAAATGACTGTGAACCATTCAAAAATCACACCAGCCCAAAAGAAATACAGGAAATAATTTGTACTGTGAAGTAATTCAATTACAACTCTTAAAAAGTTTGGTTAAAAATAAGAATAGAATTAAGCAGATAAATATTGGGCTGGGCACTAGAGCAGCTTGCTGTCATTCATTTTTGATTGGCAGGGCCTGTTGCTCATGAAAAAAAAATCTGCTTCATCTATACAAACTCTTCAGACCTTTCCATAAAAATTAAATAGCAAATCTGCAATCTGTCTGGTCTGTAGACAACAAATAGGTAACCTGCTCCCTTGCGAGATCTTATGAACGACAATTCGTACCATTTTTGCCATTGGCCATGCTGACTGGAAATTTGAGATCCAAAACATCTGAAGGAAACCATGACACCACTTGTCTTCACACAGACAGATAATGTGAATGGACAATAGGTGGCTTTTGGTGAAGCATTACTTTAGTCTGCAGCTCAGCAGCAAAGAACCCGCTTTGCATAAAGGAGGTCCCGGGTTTCATATCCAACTTCTCTAAATAAAAGGATCCGACAGCAGATAATGGGAAAGCTGATGCCAGGCAAAATAGACTATAACCAGTCATCCAGATACATGGGGCTTTGTCTACCATTTTGCCAAGGAACATTATTATTACAGTTTGTCACACAATCAGCCAGATATTTAGACTGGATGAAACATTTTTATCCACAACTGAGTCCTTCCCAAAAACCTGGGATATTATTATTTTATTTATATCCTGCCTTTAGGGATACGGTGGCCAAGTGGTTAAAACACTGGGCTTGTCAGCCTGAGTTTGAGATCCAAGTGCCGCCATATAACAGAGTGAGCTCCTGTTACTTGCCTCAGCTCCTAGCAGCTTGAAAGCATGTAAACATGAAAGTAGATAAATAGGTACTGCCTAAATTGATGGGAAGGTAATAGTGTTCTGCACTCCTTGTCGTATAGTCATGCCACCCACATGACCATGGAAGCGTATTTGCACAACGCTGGCTCTTCAGGTAGGAAATGGACATTAGCACTGTCCCCTAAAGTCAGCCACAACTGGCAGGGGAAACCTTTTATCTTGCCTTTATTATTTTTATAAATACAGTGCAACCTTGGATTGCAAGTACCGCGGTTAACGAGTGAATGAGCAAGAATTTTTAATAAAATTTAATTTGGTTAATGAGTGAAAACTTGCAAGATTAGCACCGTGCAATGACCTTGCATGGGAAATCTCATAACCGAGCCGATGGTTCTTTTCTCTTGCTGCATAAAAAGCATAAATGTAGTGAAAGTCATTCAAGAGAAAGAACTCCCGAGACTCAGATTTCAAATTCTCCTTCCAAGCAATCATCCTCCCCCTCCTCTCCCTCATGCCAACCGGGACTCTTCTCAAAGCGTAGGAAGATTGACCCTCCGTCTTCCCTGTCACTCACACACACACAGCCCTCCTTGCACAGCACTATCCAGCCCGTCCCGTTGCCTCATGCCCATCTCTTCTCATAGCACGGAGGCAGGTTATGATAAGAAACATTTCCAAACCACCTAGGAAAGACCCCAAGAAAGACATTGCCGAGGAAAAAAAAAAAAGCTGTTTTGCCCTTAAGCAGCGGTAGCAGCGGATCCTCCTGATCCAACAGGGGCTGCCCAGACAGCGCCGGCTGAGCAGCAGCCGATGGCCAGAATCTGCCTTGGAGCAGATCCATAGCAACAAGATTAACAGTAAAGCATCCACCCTTCCCAGGAAAAGCCAGATTAATCTCCTAAGAACTGTACAGAAACAAGAGAGGACAGAACTCAAGGCTAAGTGGAAATCCTCTTCCATAAACTGAGGGACCATCAAGAACCATCACCCAAATTGAGCCATAGTCATTCTCTGCCCAGCGTGGTCAGGCCCTTGGGGACCCCTGCTTCAAAATCTTCTAGCAAAAGTTAAAATGATGGTTCATTTGTTCTATTTCTACTTAAATTGTGTATTAATCATTGTTACTTGTTTCAGATATTAGGGGCAATCATTTCTACATAAAATTCCATTGAGAATGATTTTTTGTGAATATTTTTGAGGGCGTGGAACGGAACATCCAACTTTACATTGTTTCCTATGGGAAACTTTGCTTTGGTTTTAAGAGTGTTTTGGATTAAGAGCACTCTTCCGGAATGAATTATGCTCACAGTCCAAGGTTCCACTGTATAGATGTTCAGGAATGATGAGGTAAAGCCAGTCAAATTTTTAAGATAGAAATACCAGCACAGCCATAGAAAATAATAATAAACTACTGTACAACAAAACATTTCAAAAGCAAGCTACTATATACACATACTTCATTTCACATCTATATGTCAAGAACATTGTTATTATTTGGCAGTGTCCACTAATTGTCAAGTGTTCACAAATATCTTGCACAGAATTTTGCAACTTTATATATTACAGAGGAATTGCTGCTGGCATTTTTTTTAAAGGTAAAACTGGGTTAAGTGACCTGGTATCACAGACAGAATTTGGAAAATAAGAGTCTTGCCAATATCATTATACAACTGATAATGCAGAAAGATTGTCCAACATTATTCCAACTGTCCATCCTCATAGGGCATAAACACTGTAAGGAGGAAGTTTTCTTATACAGTATCTTTCCTTTAACACAACTGAAGGGAGAGCTACATCAGGAGCCATCTTCTGTGGGCAGGGACTCTTAGTTTTGTAAGCTGCTTAGGAGGTGTTAATCTGCTTTTTGATTAGGGAAGATTACAAAATCTATTTAAGTCAGACTCATTTTACATCCAAAATGCATGGCTTAAGAAATAATATTGCCTGATCATAATCCTGTGAGAGTAGATAAAATGGTATAACATAACATTTAGAGAATGGGATTTAATATAGTTCAGGCAGTTGAGGATTATATGCAAACACTTTTGTTTGATTAGAGGAAAAGAAACTATATTATACCACATTTTTCTCTCCCACAAGATGTCAGTGTTGACCTATTTCACCATGCTATAGTAAACATCCCCTCCCCAGTTTCCAAAGAGTAACCTGTAAAAGCTTGCAAAAGAAATTGCTAGTGAAGCAAGATACAGTGAATACATTTTTTTCTGTTTTTTTTAATTAATGGTAGCTTTATCTCTGATTCTATATTTGGCTACTGTAAGTTTAAGAAGATCACAAACATTTGAATTAAAAATGCCTCCAGCCATAAGAATATGAAGGCTTATTGAATAATAAAGACCAAATGAAGAACAGAAAAGAGACGTGGCAAAGCAAAATATTACACGGCCAGTACATTAAAAAAAAACCTAGCAGGCAAAGCAGAAACAAGACCTGGCAATGGCTAACAGCAGGAAAGTTGAAGAAAGAAATAGAGGAGCTAATTCTGGCTGTACAAGACCAAGACTTAAGGACAATGAATATAAAGCCAAAATTGAGAAGACAACAACAAACAGCAAATACTGCCTCTGCAAAGAAGCTGAAGAACTAATGTACAACCTCCTTACTTCAAGAAGATCATACATTATGACTATAAACAATGGTATGACAAAGTAGCAGCAATAGTACACTGGAATATCTGCAAGAAATATAATTTGCCTGCAAGCAAGAACTGGTGAGGCCACAAAACAGACAAAAGTAATAGAAAATAAGCTGAAGTGCTCTGGGACTTTAGAGTTCAAATAGATAAGTATCTGCCATAAGACACCCCAGACTTAACAAGTGTTGATAAAGAGGACAAAAAAAAAAGTCTGGATAGTGGACATTGCAATATCTGGAGACAGGAGAACAGAGAGAGAACTGGAGAAAATAGCAAAATATACAAAGACCTGCAAATAGAAGTAAAATGACTGTGGAAAAAGAAAGGAAATGTAGCACCAATCAGAATAGACTTCTTGGATGCAATCCCAAAACATCCGGAACACCACTTGCATACCATCAGCATTAACAAAATCACCATCAGTCAATTGCAAAAGGCAGCTTTAATTGGATCAGCTTATACACTGCAACAATGCCTTTAATACCATCAAACAACATTTGCTATCACAGGTCCTTGGGAAGGATTTGATAGGTGAGTAAAAATGTCACATCCAGTCTAAACATCTGGTTGTGTGATTAACCATAATTTATAGGAGCTTCCCCATCAAGTCCTTATATGCTACTTCATTATTGTGGTGTGGATGTTTCTGCAGAGATGAGTAAAGAACACAAGAAATGTACTCTGAGTAGGGTCATCCAAGATGTGAAGGTCATTCCAAACGCCCAGCTAAAACAAGCATCCTCCTATATTGTGCAGCAGTCACAGAAGAAAAGGCCAATAGTAGATGATTATTTTAGTGACAATGGCAAAGATATAATTTCATACTGCACAGGAGAAGCAATGTAAACCATTCCTGTATTTATACTAAGAAAACCACGTGGATAAAAAATGTTTAAGGAAGAACTGAGGATCTTTCAGAGTACTAATATTGTTTATGATGTGGCTAAATTAAAGCTCTCAGGACATCTAATTGCTGATGTTGCCATGCAGGAAAAAATTAATTTTATTAAAAAATTAATAAAAATTAAGTGCAGAGAGAGAATGGCAATAGAAACATGAAATGTAAGAAGCATGAACATGGGAACGCTCAAAATAGTGAAAGATAAAATGAATTAGCTACTGATACTGTGACAGCATATATCAGCTTTTGTGAAGACATGTGGGTGTCTGCCAAAACCTTATGTACATACAACAATAAACCCTGGTCTACAATGCAACTCAGGCAACTCCGCTGTGACAAAGAAGAAACCTACAAAAGAGATGATAGGACCTTGTATAATAAGGCCAGAAATTAAATAAAGAGATCAGACCAGCAAAAAGAAACTACTCTGAAAAGCTGAAAAACCAACTTTCTGCAAATAATCCTGTTTCAGTGTGGATAAAACCTACAGAACATCACTGGTTACAAGAGTTCATCACCTGTTGAGGAAAGCCATCAACTGGCACATGACCTGAGTGTGTTCTACTACAGGTTTGAGAAAAACTACCATTACCGACTGCCAATGGCTACACCTCAGTCACATTAACAGCAGATACTTTCTCTACAACCACATCCATCCCTCCTCCTGAGCCCTCATCTCCTCCTGGGCCCCCACCTCTTGTGAGTCTGGAAAAAGATGCCTTAAGTCTCCTACAAAAACAAAAAACCAGGAAAGCACCCAGCCCAGATGGTGTGACCTCTTCCTGCCTGAAAACCTGTGCTCTTATCCTCACACTAATTTTCAATAAATCACTGGAGCTCTGCTGCATTATTTCATGCTTTAAATGTTCCACTATCATCCCTGCCCCTAAGAAAGCCTCCCTAAGTGGGCTAATTGACTACAGACTGTTGCTTTAACATCTGTAATCAGGAAGACCTTTGAAAAACTGTTGCTGGCCCATCTGAAAGCCATCACAGATGCTCTGTTAGACACTTTTCAGTTTGCCTATTGAGCAAACAGATCAGCAGACAATGCTGTTAATATTATATCCTACAACATCTGGACTCCCCAAAGACCTACGCAGGGATCCTTTTTGTGGATTTCAGCTCAGCGATTACACCATCGTCCCAGACAGTCTTCATTACGAACTGATCCAGCTCATTGTGCCTGCTCACACCTGTGAGTGGATAACCAGCTTTCTGACAGAGGGAAGCCACAAGTGAGGCTAGAGAAAATTACATCCAGTACTCAGACCATCAGTACTGGCTCTCCTCAGGGCTGTGTGCTCTCTCCATTACTCTTTTCCCTCTACACCAATGACTCCACCTCTGTGGACCCCTCTGTTAAAATTCTGAAGTTTGTGGATGACACAACAGCCACTGGACTCATTAGAGATGGTGATGAGTCGGTGTACAGATGTGAGGTTGAACAGCTGCCCTGTGCTGCAGTCCAAACAACTCATTACTGAATACATTCAAAAGTGTGTAGATGACAGTGGATTTTAGGAAGAGTCCTCCTATTTCACCTTACCATACTCAGCAACACAGTATCAGGAGTACAGTCCTTCAAATTCCTGGGCTCAACAATCTCTCAAGACTCAAAATGGACAGATAACATTAGCACCATTTAAGAAGGCACATCAGAGGATGTACTTCCTGCACCAGCTCAAGAAGTTCAACCTGCCTCAAGAGCTGCTGATACAGTTCTACAGAGGAATCACCGAGTCTGTCCTTTGTACATCTGTCACAGTCTGGTTCAGTGCAGCAACCATGCAGGACAGGCACAGACTCCAAAGAACAGTCAAGACTGCAGAAAGAACAATTGCAACTAGCCTGCCCTCCATAGAGGACCTGTATACCAAAAGGGTCAAAAAAGGGTGGAGAAGATATCTGCAGATCCCTCTCATCCTGGTCATGATTTGTTTGAACTTGCAAACCAAAACAACCAGGCACAGGGATAGTTTTTCCCCCATGTCACCTTTCAGCTCAATGACTTATGCTCTATGAAATTAGAAGTTCTGTCTAATGAGTTTATGTACTTTTCAACATATAAGGTTTCTAACTCTACACTTCATAATATTTCCTTTCCACTGGCTGCAAACTTTGGATGTAAACTTTACCTTCATTATTGCTATGTTATTCTGTATACTGTTGTCTTGCAGGTATACTGAGAGCTGCTGTACTGGAGCCAAATTCTTTGCATGTCTAATCATGCTTGGCCAATAAAGTATCTGAATCTGTATACATTGATATCTTAGGCATCAGCAAATTGAAATGGATTGGAACTGGATATTTCCAGTCAGAATATCATACTTTTTACTACTCAAGACACAAAAAAGGAACATTGCAGAATATAGCAAACAGTACTTGAGTTGACACAGTCAATGACTGAATGACTTTGCAGACAATCCTTTGATAAGACAATCATTCAAATTTATCTTCAGTCACTGATGGAGAAGAAGAGGAGGTTGACAAGATTTATGGCCAAATTCAATCTGAAATTGACAAAACAAGCAAGCAAGATGTAAGACAAATTCTTAATGAAGAATTTCAGAGAGCTATTAGAAGAGACAAGAAGCAGTATTGAAACACTGTAAAGATATTGAAGATGGAAACAGACGTGGAAAAACAAGGAAAGCCTTCGAAAAGATTTACAAACTGGTATAGTAAGGATGCCAGTGGACAGGCAGTTACTGATCCAACAAAGATCAAAGGACGTTTGGTTTAGTGATTAAAGCACCAGGCAAGAAACAGGCTAGACTGTGAGTTCTAGTCTCACCTTAGTCATGAAAGCCAGCTAAGTGACTGGACCAGTTATTCTCTCTGAGCCCAACTCATCTCACAGGGTTGCTCTTGTGGGGAAAATAGGAGGAGAAAGGAGTATGAGATAAGTTTGCCGCCTTTCATAAAAAAAATAAAGGCAGGATGCAAATAAATAAATATACTATGGAAATTCAAGATAAGATACCTTAGAATATACCTTGGTTAATATCAAGTTGGAAATTACAGGAATTAATGAAATATTTATGGCAAGTTAAAGAAAAAAAAATCAGTAACATTTCTTCTTACCAAACTCTGCCAGCAAATCTAGAGAATAACACATTTCCAATAGATTAGAAGACATCAACCTATATACCAACACCACAGAAATGAAACTAAACAGAGCGTGCAAGCTATTGTATAATATATTTAGTATGTTATCAAAATAATGCTTAGCATCATTCAGTGCAGATTACAACTCCAGTAGGAAAGGGATATGCCAGATGCTCAAGATAGTTTTAGAAAAAGCCAAGGAACAAGATAAATTTTTGCTGATCCACAATGAATAACTGAATAAAAAAAATAGGCCCTAAAAGTCTGTATGTGCTTCATTTATAGAAAGGCCTTCAGTTGTGTTGATTGTGTCAGTCTGTGAAATGTCTTTAGGAAAATAAAAAACCTAGAACATTTCATTGTCCTCGTGTGAAACCTACAGGCAGAATAGGAAGCCACAGTCTGGATGGAAATGCAGAAAGAGACTAACTTCAAGTTCGCAAAGAAGTGAGACAAGGCTGTATATTCTCTCCTTGTTTATTCAATATTTATTTATTTGTATCTCACCTTTATTATTTTATAAACAATTCAAGGCAGTGAACGTATTTAACACACCTTTCTCCTCCTATTTTCCCTACAACAGCAACCTTGTGAGGTACATTGGGCTGAGAGAGTGACTGGCCCAAGGTCACCAGCTGGCTTTTATATGCTGAATTTATTGTTTTAAAACTGGAGGAAGAAACATCAGTAACTTGCACTGTGCTGGTGGCACTACTCTGAGCTTAAGATGCAAATGATCTCTAAGCTCTGCAACTGAAGTCAAGGAGCATAATGACAATATGGGATAAAGAAGACTAAATGACAACAGATATAGCACAACCTTAGAGTTGCTAATGAAGATGCTGAAGTAGTGGAGAGCATCTGCCTCTTAGGACTGAATCTAGACCATAAAGAATAAGCACTAAAAATATCCCATAAATTAGAACTTCATTGAGTCGCAATGAAAGCCTTGGAAAAGATATTCAGATGCTGTGACATGTCTATTTTTACAAAGATTAGTGTTGTGCAGAGATTTTTTTCCCTTTTGACACTCTATAGAGTAATTGGGAGATAAATTAGGGAAATGCCCTTCTGATTCATATGGAAACTCACTTGCAAGATCTGCAAACCCCTTCCAATTTCCATATGAATCAGAAGGACATTCCCCTAATTTATCTACCAATTACTCTATAGAGTGTTAATTCCAGAATGCACAGCCTTTCTTCTCATCGTTTGCAACCATCAGGAATTTCTGGAACTTTGTTTGATTTCTCTTTTACATTTTTCTACAGTATTGGGGAGGAATTGGCTTCAAATCCACAATTCAGACATTCTCTAGGATTGGCAATGCAGAATATTTGACTCTCAGGCATACTGGGAGAAATGTAAAAGAGAAATCAAACAAAGTTCCAGAAATTCCTGATGGTTGCATCATATTTGTATAAAACTGTCTTTCGTTAATAATAATATTTATTTAACTTGTATTTCCCAACTCTCAATGACTTGGGATGGCTCACAACACTCAAAGAAATTACAATAAAATCAGTAAAAATAAAGACAAAAGATGGCAAGTCAATGAAGCAAGGAGCTTATCAAAGACCTGGGTGACTCTTCTAAACAACAGCAAAATAGGGGCCATCAGCATCTTCAGGAGACCTTCGGTAATTTAATCATATTATGTCACCCAGAGTCACTCTGGGTGGTCTAGAAATCTGACCAATTAACCAGGAAACTCTAGAATGGCTGTTAAAACTACAACTCTAGGATCTTAAGCATGAAGAAGTACTATAATGACCTGTGGCAACCTAAGTCTAATGCATTTATTGTGCTGGTTTGTTTCTTGTTTAGTTCAATTGCTCCATCTAGGCCAGCAACCTGATCAGAAGTAAACAGTGCTGCCAGAGGGCTGGTCAGCAGAGTCTGGGTCAATGAACCCATGTTATTCTTTCCTCCCATAAATGTGAGCATAGAGTTGCTGGATTTGCTGTCAGCCTTCTTCCAACTGATATTAGAAGCCTTACAAGCAATAATTCAATGATGTAGATCTTTGATAAACTCTATTTATTGCAAGTACAATTAAAACCCTTAAAGCAGAAAGCCAGCAAATGCCAAATATAAAATGCAAGCCCATTTATATTAGAAGCAAGGTTCAATTTGTATGCTGCTTTCTCTCTTGTATTTATTTAATTTATATGCCACCGAAATCTGGAGACTCTCGGGGGCTAACAAAAAAAAAATTCTTAAAAACATTAATCAAAAACATTTAAACAAATAAAACATAAAACATTAAAATAAAAAACTCGGCAGACAAGAGAGGCGGGCTAAAATATTCAAATATAAAAGGGGGGTGAGGATGGCTAGTAATCCATCAGCCACCTCCACGATGATAATGAGCCCCCCCCCGGAGCCCCAGACTATCTCGCAGAGCCAGGTCTTAAGGCCCTTCCAGAAGGCCATCAGGGAGGGGGCAGCCCTCAGCTTGAGGGGCAAGAT
>JANHZU010004405.1:136407-151227 GCA_032468055.1 Acrochordus granulatus
CGGTAGTTTGAACATTCTTTGGCACTGCCCTTCTTTGGGATTGGAATGTAAACTGATCTTTCCCAATCCTGTGGCCACTGTTGAGTTTTCCAAATTTGCTGGCATATGGAGTGCAGAAGTTTAACAGCATCATCTTTTAGGATTTTAAATAGTTCAGTTGAAATATTGTCACCTATGCTAGCTTTTTTATTAGTAATGTTTCCTAAGGCCCACTTGACTTCACACTCCAGGATATCTGGCTCTAGGGCAGTGACCACACTATCATGGTTATCAGGGACATTTAGATCATTTTTGTATAGGAATTTTGTGAATTCTTGCCATCTCTTAATAATCTCTCCTGCTTTTGTTACATCCCTATCATTTTTGTTATCATGTTCATCTTTGCACAAAACGTTCCCTTGATCTCTCCAATTTTCTTGAAGAGCTCTCTACTCTTTCCCAGTCGATTGTTTTCCTCTATTTATTTGCACTGTTCACTTAAGGAGGCCTTCTTATCTCTCCTTGCCATTCTCTGGAAATCTTCATTCAGTTGGGTATACCTTGCCCTTTCTCCCTTGCCTTTCGCTTTTCTTCTTTCCTCAACTATTCGTAAAGCCTCATTAGACAGCCACTTTGCTTTCTTGCATTTTCATTTCTTTGGGATGGTTTTAGTCTTGCACAATTTTACACACCTCTGTCCGTAATTCTTCAGCACTCTTGTCTACCAGATCTAATCTTTTAAATCTGTTCTTCACCTCCACTATATATTCAAAGGGATATCACTGAGGTCATACCTAAATGGCCTAGTGGTTCCTAGTTTCTTCAATTTAAACCTAAATCTTTCAATAAGAAGCTCACGTCACAGTCAGCTCCATGTCTTGTTTATACTGACTGTACAGAGCTTCTTCATTTTGACTGCAAAGAATTTAATCAATCTGATTTTGGTGTTGACTGTCTGGTGATGTCTATGTGTAGAGTTACCTCTTTAGTTGTTGGAAATGTGTATTTGTTATGATCAGCTTGTTCTCTTGTCAAAACTTTTGTTAGCCTTTGTCTTGCTTCATTTTGTATTCCAAGGTCAAACTTACTTGTCATTCTGGTTAACTTTTACTTCCTGCTTTAGCATTCCAATCCTCCTATGATGAAAAGGACATCTTTTTTGGTGTGAGTTGTAGAAGGTGTTGTAGACCTTCATAGATTCTGGTCTATGGTTGGGGGCACAGATCTGGATTACTGGGATGTTGAATGGTTTGCCTCACATTTAAACTGAGATCACTTACTCTGTTTTTGAGACTGTACACTAGTGCTGCTTTTCTCACTCTTTTATTGACTGTAATGGCCACTCTATTCCTTCTAAGGGATTATTTTCCACAGTAGTAGGTATAGTGGCTATCCAAACTAAATTTTCCCATTCCTCTCCATTTTAGTTCACTGATTCCCAAGAGGTCGATGTTCTATCTTACCATCTCATGTTTGACCACATCCAGTTTACCTTGATTCATAGATTCCTATGAAATAAATCCCAGGTTCCTATGTAATATTGTTATTTACAGCATTGGACATTCCTTTTACTTGCAGATACAACACAGCTGAGTGTCTGTTGGCTTTGGCCCCGCCACTTCACTCTTTCTGGAGCTGCTTGTAATTGCCCTCAGCTCTTCTCCAGTAGCATATTGGATACCTTCCGACCTGAGGGACTCATGTTCCAGCAAAATACCTTTTAGCTCTTTGTTGTGGTCCATGAGATTTCCTTGGCAAAGATATTGGAGTGGTTTTCCATTTCCTTCTCCAGTGGAGTCCTGGATTTTTCATCAGATGTCCAGAAACTCCAACATCTAGAATGATCCTTGTTGACCAGGTGACAACTGAGCCAGTACGGTTTTCTGTAAATTACATCTTGTATGTGAGGGAGACATCTTGATCTGGATCCTCTGATGAGATCTGTCCAGTATGGTTGAACCTCTGGCATAGCTCTCAGAGGAAGTGGAAATTCCCTCTCTCCTCTAACTCCCACCTCTACTGCTCTAGGCCAAAACATCATCTTTGAGGCCAGGGAAAAGTGGAGGCACTGCCTTCCTGGGGCTTCTCAGTCTGCTAATCAGAGGAGGGAAATATCAGGAAGACCTTGCTGGGTGCTACTTTCTATTCCCTTGTATCCACCAGCACTTTTCAGGGTGGATTAAGTGAAGAGTGGCCACCTATCCTGCCTTACTGGGCTGCTTGAGACAGCTGCAGACAAACTATCCCTCTGGCCAACCTTCTGGCAGCTGGAGTCAGGGCTGTTCTCCCACACAAAAGACTGCAAAAAGGTGGAGAAATGAGACAGAAGTTGTCCCAGCCAACTTGGTTCGTCCTTAGCTAAAAATGGAGCCAAGTCTGCCTTAAAGAAATATTGAACAGTTTCTAAGATCACCCCTAATTCTTCCACTAAAACTCTTGCTTCCTTGCAGGTGAAGATTTCTCAGGCATCCAGGTGGAGTTATCTGGAGGTTTAGTCATGGCAACTGGACTTTTTTTTCCATCATAGAAATATATATACAAAGCAGCAATCTCATCATAATGTCTTCTGTCAATACACTAAACAGATATATGGTTGACAGAACCAATAGAACCGTTTGAAATGTAGAACTCAACACTTTTTTGATTAAAAGTTATTCAAAATTGTCCAAAGGTACCTGGAGATTTAGTCATAGCAACTGGACTTGTTTTCTGTCATTTCGCTACTCATCCAAGCAGCTTCTTCAGGCTAAGAAAAAAGTTAGTCAGGGAACCCCATATGTTTCTTAGGTGGACAACAGGGGGATGGGAGTAGGTCAAGAGTTGTTATGATGTAAATGCCTGCCTCCTTTCCTGAATCAACTTCAGGGTTTCTTCCCCAAAATGTGTGGCAATATGATGATTTCTCAGTCATTCGGGTAGACTTGTCTTGGAGGTTTAATCATGGACTTCTTTTTGTCTTAGAAATATTTTATTGTTCATCCAAGCAGGCTTTTTCTTCAGTCTAAGAAAAAAAGTTCTGAGTGAGCCCTGTTGTGAGAGGTTGGACTGGTACCAGTTGTCCTTTTTCTCTGGGAAACCTGCCAGAATGCCAGACTCCAAAGCATGGAAGAACAGCAAGAGAATTATCTTCATGGCTGAGCCACCAGTTCTCCTACCCTACATCTCAAAGGAACAGAGAACCATCAGGGGAAAGAGGGGAGGAGAAGCACTGGGAGAATTATCATTAAAGCTGGATGGAGAACTATGAACAATCAGAAGACAGGGTCAAATTTCAAGAAGATCTCCATGGACTTCAACATTGGCCTTTTCAACAAAATGCAGTTCATTGTTGTGAAATGCAGGGTTCTGCACTTAGGTGGAAAAAAGCCATTGAAAAGGTAGGAACTTGGCAGTATCTGGCTGAGCAGCAGCATTTGAAAGAAGGGTCTATCTAGGTGGCCCACAGATTAAGCCTGAGCTAGCAAGTACTGTAGCTGCCAAAAAAGCCAATGCAAACTTGGGCTGCATCAACCAAGGTAGATTGTCAAGAAGTTATGGTTCTACTCCATGATACCCTGGTTCTGCAATAATGTGTCCATTTCTGGTCACCACAATATAAGGAGGACCCTGGGAACTGCACTGAAAGAGTGCAGAGGAGAGCAAGAAAAATGGTGAAGAGCTTGAAAGCTAAATCCTATAAAGAATGGTTAAGAAGATAGGATGAGAAGGCGAAGGAGAAATATCATAGCAGCCTTCCAATACATGAAGGGAAGGGGGTATGGATTTTAATATAAGAGACATAAGAGATATAAGAGAAATATCATAGCAGCCTTCCAATACATCCAGGGAAGGGGGTATGGATTTATTCTCTGTAATGTCTGAGGTTGGGGTATAAACCAATGAATGGCAGATTATAGGAAGTGAGCCAAACTTGAAACGAGGAATTAGATACCAGATGGGCAAGATTTGGAAATGACCAAAATACGTCCCAGCTTGGTTATTTGGGAAGACTTTGAACCACTTGATTCTGAGAAAGTGGACAGGAGATAGCATGTGGTTAGTGACTAATGCCTCTTTGTAAGAGGGGTGCTACATGTAGTCAACACTGAATGACAGTAATTGGGACTGGAATTTCCTTCACTAAGTGATGAGACTGCGCCACTTGATACCAATTCCAGCAGTCCCTGGTTACTGTCATTAAGTAACCCATGGATTGTTAAGCAAGGACCTCACAAGACCTTGACTTCTGGCTTTGCGATGGCTTTCCCACTGATTTTTTTGTGAGAAGCTGGCAGGGAAGATTGCAAATTGTGATTCTGTGACACTGCAATGGTTCCCAAATGCCCAGATCACATTCACATGACATGGGGCCACTGTGATGGCTGGAACTTCGAGGACAGGTTGTAAGTATTACTCATTCAGTGCCATTGTAAGTTTGTTAAGTGAGGACCATCTGTACTGGGAGGTATCTGGCTGACTGTACTGTACCTTGAAGGAGGCAGTGATGGCTCCCTTCTCAAGAGGCTATTCTTGGACCTGATCATGTCAGGAAACTTTCCTCCAGTCCCCAGTCACTGCCAGGGTAGTTGTGCTCAGCTGAAGAGAGCCACCATGGCTTCCTGCAAGTTTTGAACTCAGTACCTCTGAAGTTGTGACTTTCAGAAAGCATCCATCCTCTGACTTTCAGAAAGCATCCATACTCCAGGACCCCTGACTCCAGGAGAGGTTGAAATCTGGTACTTGTGGGGGCTCCAGGGTGGCTGTGCTGCAGTAGGTGGGTCTCACCCTGGTAGACTGTCTGCCTGGTGCCAGGGCAGTCAGCTGCAGTCAACTGCCAGGGTGTAGGAGAGCTTGGCTGTTCCCAATTTCTCTTTTCTCTCCCCCCAGGCCGGAGGGTCTCTGCCGTCAGGAGGCGTTGGGCGGGGCCCAGTCTGCTGGGGGCACATCCTGGCTCTTGAGGTCTCCCAGGGAGCGGCCTTCGCGGTTCCCCGCAGAGGTGAGACTGAAGCCGTCCCGTCGTGGCAGCCGGCCGGCCGGGGGTCCTTGGAGCGAAGAGTCTCCAGGGCCCGCGGTGAGGCCAGCCTGGCTTGCAGGGCCCGCTCCGCCTCCTGCCCCGCCCCGTCTCGGATCTCAAGGCTGAGCGCGGAGCTCGGGAAGGGCGGTGATCCGCCCGCCGAGCCGCTCTCCCCTCCCCTGCGCTCTCGCCCGGCCCTCCCTCTCCGGGATGGGACGTCCCAGGGGCGGCCGCCGGCCAGGGCGGGGAGATCTGCTGGGAGTGAGGTGGGGATGGCGGGGGAGCCGCCTTCCCTTCTGCCTCGGGCTGCCAGGGGAGCGAGCTGGGGGAACGGAGCGCGGAGGCGGCGGCGGCGCCCAGGAAGGGAGCTGTCTGGCCAGGCGTCGTCGAGCCCGGACGCGCGGCTGCGGCAGGTGGTCCTCTTGCTGCGGGGCGGCCGCTGGCGGACCCGACGTCTCCCTCTCCCGGCCGAGAGGACCACCGCTGCGGCTGCCCGAGCGGCGTCGCCCGACCGTCGTAAACAAGCGCCGCGCTGCGGCTCCCCGCGGATCGGGTCCTCCGCGGGTCGGCTTCGCAGGCGTCCGGCGGCGGCGGAGGGCTGCGCGCCAGGTTGCTGTGGTCTCCGCAGAGGAAGGGAAGCGCCGAGCGGGATTCCTCGAGGGACAGAAGGCGCCCGCCTGGGATGACGGGGCCTTGACCCGCCAGACGTTCACAAGAGGGGGATCCGGAGATACCCGGATTCACTCCGGGAGCGACGGGGCAGCCGGAGGGATCGGTCGGAAGCCGGGGGAGGCGGAGAGGCGGAGACGGGGAAGGATCCCTGAGCATCCCGCTTCTGGCAGGAGATCCAGCCGACTCGAGGGCTGAAGCTTGGGAGCGAAGCCGAGGCGGGCGAGGCGCAGCCCCGTCTCCGAGGCGCGTCCTAGCCCCGCCGCCGGGATGATCTCCCACCCGGAGGGATCTCCAGCGCCTCCGGGAGCGGCGAGCCCGACCCGTGGCTGAACTGGGAGAGCGCCCGTCGAGCTCCTGTTTCCCGAGTCAAGGCTCCAGATGCGTGTCGACTGCCGCTCTTTCACACCGGCAGAGGACAGCTTCCGACGCGCTTCCCCTTGGAAACTTAGAGAAGGACCAGAGTTCCTACGGCTGATCAAACCTGGACAGCGAAAGCAGGTCTCCGGGACTATGGCAGGCAGAGACATTGCCCGCTGAGGCAGCTGACCCACTTGACCCCTTGGCTCAGGCTGGCACTGTGACAGCTCAGAGGCGGTTGCGGCTCTAGTTGCCAGATCTACCTGTCAGCTGGGATCTTGGTGTTTCCCACGCCCCGAGCTGTGGGACAGCCTTGGTGCCCAGAACGGGGCTGACACTACCCAGAGATGCCCTGGGGAGTCTTTGGTTTCCTGTTGGTGCTCCTTCAAGGGTCATGGACTCTGCAGAGAGCAGGTAAGTGAGCTGGGGAGGACAAGACGAGGGGCTGGGAATGGGGGCCATCAGACCCAGGACCTGAAACCAAATGGGGGACAAAGAGAGACCCCAAGGGTCTGTGTTCTCCAATGACGAGGAACATACCCCTCGGTAATCTTGGCTTTCCCGAGACAGTGTTCAGTCTGAACTACAATGCCCGTCAACCCCAGTCAACATGGCCATCACCTATTTGGACCCTCTGTATGCATTGGAGCATAGGTCCAGCACCCTCTAACAGTATCATGGGAGTTACAGTTCACATGATTGACTACCAAGTTTGATGGAGATCTCTGTAAACATGCAGGCAGCATTCACACAACATACATCACCATGCCAATTAATAACCTACCAGCTGCATTTGTACAACATGTCTGATTAGTTTATTTTTGAGCTTGGTTTGTCTGTTCATGGCTTACAGAGCTGTGGGAACCCTCCTATGCTAATGCGGTAGAAGCCAAGGAAATGGGATCATTCCAGAAGCAAGTTAAGTGTGTTGTGAAACATGTCATTTACTCATTCCATGTGTACCAGTAAAGGTGCAATGAGGGTGTTAGCCACACAGGATTGTTGAGATGGGGAAAGTAGCAGTTGGCAGCACAGCCATAGCTCCAGGCATGGATGTGCCAGAATATGGAAGAGAAGGAGAGCTGCTTAAGAGTGTGGCTGGTAGGCTCTTCCTTTGCCTTTGGCCTGGGAGGACCCTTCTTCCTCCCTCACTCTGTGCTCTGCTTGGCCGGAGGAGCCCCTCCAGCCTCAGAAACATCCCATGTAGGCCACCTGTCCTCCCTGACTGCAGACGGATGAGCCCCAGACAGCTGCTGGACCACAAACAGCAGCGCTGGTGGTGGGGTGGGACGGGGAGAACAGACCAGACAGGGATCCTCTCCCCCCTCCCCACTGGCAGGCCTTCCAGGCCAAAGCATCCACTGCCCTTCCAGATGTGCTTGGCTGGAGTCCAGGATACCTGTCAGATGGGAATCCCAAGTGGCTAAACAGGATTGGGCTGGACTACTATTGAAGAAAAAGACTGTAATGGCAGGATTGGAGGATGAGTCTCACCTACACCCCAAAGACACTCCCCTGCTATCTGTCATGATGAAAATCATGTCAGTGAAAATCCTTCTCAGTTCCTCCTCCCCCTCCCCAAGCAAACTAACTCTTCTTTTAGTTAAGATGGATAACTGGTTGAATGAGTTATGGAAAGGCTGAATGTATGGGAAGCAGTGGGAATCATTTGTTATCTGGTGTGCGTGGATGTTATTTGGCCTTCTTCAGCAAGGAGAAACTGGGAGTTTGCGTTGTGATGGATCTAACTGAAACTTGTTGTCAGCCTTTTGTTTTCAGTGCTCATAATGCTGTGAAAAGAATGAGGAGACAGGATATTGCTCCAAAGGAGCTCTAAGTAAGAGAAACTAGAGACAGCCGAGGAGGAACCAAAGTGCAGCTCTGGGAAAATGGCTTTATTTCCTCAGGTTTAGTCAGGGCTGCTTTCCACAAGCTGGTACTCTTTGGAATATGTTAGATTACAGTTCCCATTAGCCTCATGCAATAGGCATACTGGCTTGGGATGATGGGGATTGTAGCCTAACCGCACAGGAAAAATTCCAGATTGGGTAAAGCTGGAATGGGATGTAGGGAATTGCAGAGAGTTCCAGAGGTATTAATTAAATTAAGTAAGTAGATGGAAGAATGTAATGAAGACTGTATCCACCATCGCTAGAGCCAATTTGGTGTGGTGGTTAAGTCTCCAACCTAGAAACCAGGAGACTGTGAGTTCTAATTCCATCTTAAGCGTGAAAGCCAGCTGGGTGACTTCAGCCCAACCCACTTCACAGGGTTGTTGTTGTGGGGAAAACAGGAGGAGGAGGTAGGATTAGGTATGTTCTTCACTTGAGTTATTTAGACAAATAATACAGGTGGGATATAAGTAAATAAAACAAAATCACTACCGCTGTGCCATTTAAGTGGGAAATCTGACCTTTGCTGAAAGGACTTGGCCAGGATTGTGATCCCCCTGAGTGTGGTGGCACATTTTTGCAGATAGTTCATGGCACTGTTTCCATTTGGAGCGTTCCTGTACACATTCCAGAATAGACATGTCTTTGGGAAGGGATCATGGCAGCGGGCTAAAGTACCTTCTTGGTACTATTGGAGTCTGCATTCAGTCCTCGAATCTCTTATTTGGAAAAATCCAATTGCAGCAGGTGAAGGGATGCATCTCTATTTTATCCTATGGAGAAGGCCAACTGGCAGAGCAGGCTACACCGAGGACCACTTGATCTCCGCATGAGATTGCTTCGTATGTTCACAACTCAGCCAATAATAGATATGTTCTGGGCTGAAGACCAAATAATAAATGCTGTCCAGGTATGCACCAAGAAGATATTTCTATTCCACACCTCCTTTGAATATATATTTCCCAGGGAGAGGGAAAGACATCTGGCTACTTTCCCAGCCAGGCAAGGAATTATATCATGGAGTTGGATTTAATCCTTGAGATCAGACAGTTACTGAAGTTGCCAATATTCTCCCCCCTGGCCCCCTCCCCAAACATATCTTGGCTGTCCTTCAGTGCCTTTAATGTAATATTTTCCTGAAGTCATTCTGCCTCTCTGTTTATTCTGTTTGGGGACCCCTTGTTCCCTATCCCTTTCATGGACAAGGGATTGTGTGTGAGTTGCAGAATGGTTGATCCATGTGCAGATATGCCTGCTGGCTCCCCTTATTCAGAGAGACATGTAACAGGGCTTCTAAAATTGTTGTTCGCACTCTTCATCCCCAACGACAGGAAGGGACAGACCATCAGAAAAGAGGAACAGCTCTTCCTCCATTTTTCTTCTCATTTTGAGCCTCTTTCATCATGGTGGGATGATGTTGTTTGGAGAAGGGAATGTGTGTCTCGAGATGCAGCCAAAGAGAAATGCCAATATCAGAACATCAGTAGAAAAAATGGGGTGACATAGAAAGAGAAAGTGGGATTGGGAGCTATGTAAACTTGGTAGGTTATATAAATATTTTAAATAAATAAAATAAAAATGAGATTCAGTCTTCCAGTTTTGCAAACTCCAACTCACTGGCTCCACCCACTGTTTGTTTTTGGCCCCACCCACTCCTATTTGGGACCTCCCCACCAACCCATTCTTATCTTGGGTTATCGCCAACTCCCCTCCCCATCAGTACTTCTCTACCCCATTAGTCACCGATCAGTTTAACATGTCGTGTGAATAAATCCACCAGCTTTTTAACTGACTTGATTAAATCTGGAGCACAGCCACTAAATGATCTGAGAACATTCATTCATTCCCTTTGAGCCTCTCTAAATCTGCTACACAGGAATGTTATTGGAATAAAATGAATGGGGAGGAAAGAAGAACCATTCAGACTGTTCTTGGAGAAGGGGTGGGATTAGGAGACATACGAATGAGTGAGTGTTTTTTCCTGGCCACATTTACAGTCATCCACCCAGAAATTACGTTCGAGAGAAGGAAGGCTTCACCTGCCCGTGATCCAATTTTCCCTGAAACCTGCTTTGCTGTTTGTGCTGTCTTACAAAGAAATGTTCAGGGTGAAACAACAATTCAGCAGATGACATAGGGATGCCTGCACTGAACCCGTAGTGGATCGTGAAAGATTCACCTGTTGAACTTCTGCCCTTTGGTGCAGTTCGCAAATGATCAATGATCATTTCTTTATCACAGGAAATGCCAGTTAGTCTCTTTCAAAGTAGCTTCTTTGTGGTTTCCTGTGTTCTGAACCATGAGAAAAGACAGTTTTAACGCATCGGGCTCCGTAAGGGGGCACTGTAGTCCCAGAGGCAGTTCGACCTGTTTCGTTTCCTTTTCCTCCGGATCATTTTCAGAATGTCCCTATTCTGATTTTTTCACCTCCTGGGTCCGTTCTTTAATCATGCCTCAGCAATTCTCACTGGCCCCGAAACAATAGTAATCTTAATTACCCGCTGAGCTTCAAATGTTTTGGGACCCCGTTCGCAAACGAGACACGGAAAGAGGGTCACAAAACAAAACAGGGAGACGCTTTCCCAGTTTTGGAGAGTGCGGAGCCGTTAGAAGTACAGAAGCAGAGGAGTGATCTTACTCCATCGCCTGTGCTCCAGAATCAAAGTGACCTGCATAAGCGGCATCGTCATATCTTGCCCTGGGAATAGCCCAGCCACTTCCTTATGCTGTTGTGTGGATTTTGGCTAAGCCGGGATTTGTAACTGATGAGCACGAGCTCCTGCCAAAAGACTTAAGCCGAAGGGCTTGGATCAAAAGTGCCCGCTTTTCAGTTTCTCACAAGTGAACTCAGGACATTCCTGTGCTTGTCAAGCCCATTATCCTGACGCCAGAGCCGCAGCCTGCCCTGCCTTCCAGTGCAGCGCTGGGCTGAGCTGTCACTCTGATCTTTCCAGGTTCGGTTTCCTCCTCCAGTCAGCTTCAAATTAAGTCTCGGCAAGGGGTTGTATGTCTCGGTTTCCACATGCAAATGCACAAGCACGGGGGAACAGAGAGCGCCTGCCTCTGCAAATACGGTTGCTGGGAAGACTTACTCTGAATTAAGTTTTTCAGGGAACTCTTCAACTGAAAAAACGTGCGCTTGGTTTAAACCAGGGGAGGGCAGGCTGCAGTACTGCAAGCTAAATGAGGACCAGGCAGGATAGAAAATTCAGCAATGCGTAACAGATGTGCTTGAGCATCAGTTCTTAGCAGGAGAACGGAGTTCTCTTCCTATCCCACCTTTTCTCAGAGAAGTCCAAGGCGGCATATGTGACTCTGCTCCCCACCGGCACCTCCCCCACGTCCGCCCTCCTGTTTTCTCCTTACGGCAGTTCTGGCAGGCAAGTCAGTCTGAGAGACAGTCATGAGCACAAGGTCATTTGGTGTGTGCAATACAGTGGAGAGCGGAAATGTGCCTGGATTGCCTCCGACGAGTGCATCGTGCTGGCAGGTTTCTGGGTCTGCTTGCGACATGTTGAAAGGAGTAAAATGACAGGATCCTAAAGCTGGAAGAGACCTTAGCACCAAACGTAGCCACTTCTCAACCTGGTGCCCTCCAGATGTACGATACTATGACATCGTTGTTGTTGTTCAGTCGCTAAGTTGTGTCCGACACTTTGCAGCCCTTTGCCAGGCCTCCCTGTCCTCCACTGTCTTCTGGAGTTTGCTCAGATTCATGTTCATTATGTCAGTGGTGCAATCTAACCATCTCATCCTCTTCTCCTTTTGCCTTCAGTCTTCCCCAGCACCACGGTCTTCTCCGGTGAGCCCACTCTTAGCATTAGGTGGCCAAAGTCTTTGAGCTTCAGCTTCAGTATCTGTCCTTGCAACGAACGGTCAGGGTTGGTTTCCTTTAGGATTGATTTGATCTCTCTCAAACGTTTCCTCCAGTACCACAATTCAAAGGCATCAATCCCAGACAAGAGATGCTCCGAGCCCTCCAGCAGAAGAAAACCCAGGGCCTTGAGGCCACAGGTTTGACTGATGAATAGCTCACAGTCATTAGGGAATGACTTCTAAGAAGTTAACCAGAAGCATACATTTCCTTACATCTTTCTCACATTTTCTACCATGGCTTCTAGTCCAGCTCTTTAAACGACAGGCAGGAATTCAGCTCCACTTTTAATGTGACAAGGCTTCAGGTACTTGAAATCATGCTTTATCTACTCTTCTTGGGGTGAAATACTCTTCACTCTTTCTTTTCTCCTTCAAAGGGCTTGCTTTCCAAATCTGGTGACTCTCCTATGCTTCTATATGGTGCTTGTACACTCCCTGTTCAGACAAGTCATGTTTTTCTTCAGTTATTTTCACTTTAGTTTGTTTTTTTTTAACCCCAAAATATTCTCTCTCTCCCTCTCTCTCTTTCTCCCCTCTCCTCTTCCCCCCTCACTCCCCAAAATAGGACAGGATGATGGGAGTTATGGTCTAACACTACTGGAGAGCATTTGATTAAGCAATTCTGCTGCCTAGTGTATTCATTGAATTTGCAACAGTAAATAGTAAATGATTTTGCATTCGTGCAAAAGAGGGCATCTGTTTCGTGAAAAATATGAGGAAAAGGCAATTGCTTTAAAAGTGATCTTCATTTTATGGCTGCTTGAAATACAGCAGCCCAGACATTACATGCTGCCAATAACATGCATGTAAATGACATGTGTGAGAAATCCTACTTTTACTGTACCGTACTGTAACGGATCCCCTGGTAGTGATTTCCAAGCCATGCAACAGGAACTTTGACTCCCTCCCAAATTTTTAGAAAAAAAATCCCTGATGTTACTTAATGGAGACACAGTAGCGCTGATTTATCAGTTGTGGCATCATGGCAAATGTTGAACTCCAGTTTATTTCGACAGATGGTATTTGTGAATGGAACATGGTGGCGCGAGCAGTTAAGACACCGGGCTTGTCGGCTGGAAGGTCGGCAGCCCGAGTTCGGGACCCAAGTGCTGCCGTGCAACAGGGCGAGCTCCTGCTGTCTGACCAGCTCCTGCCAACTTAGCCGTTCGAAAGCAGGTACAAATGCAAGTCGGTGCCACCTCGGTGGGAAGGTCCCAGCGTCTGTGTGCGTCACTGTATGGCCATGACAGCCACATGGCCACGAAAGCAGCTTTGGACTAACGCTGGCTCTTCGGCTTGGAAAGGCGATGAGCACCCCCCAGGGTTGGCCACGACCGGCAGGGAAAACCTTTACCCTTCACCTGTATCTTTTTCTTTGTGAATGTGTGTGTATCTGGCGAAGTACTTCAATATATACAGTTTGCTAAAGACATCCCACGAAGTTAATGCAACAGAAATCAAGAGGGAAGCTCCTTTTTCCTAGCAGTCCAATTTATGTTGACATTTTAGGGTGGTGGTGAGATGGAAAATCAGGTGCAAGGAAAGAGGTGGAATATTCAGGAGGAATGATCAATGGCTAGCTGGAAAACTGAAAAGGAACATATCTGGCCAAGCAAGACTCCCCCTGTTCCTTCTATCCACCTCATATCCTTATTCTTTCCGTAAGCATCTCTCATCTGAGCCTTTCAGTTTTCACATTTGTATGTGGAGCAGCGGGAAGTCCTTTCAGTCACCTTTGTTTGCGTTCCAGTCTTTGCTCTCTCAGACTGCTCAGTGCTCAAATTGTTCCTAAATTTCCCCCAAGCAAAGGCTGCTCCGCTGGGGGAGATTCGATCAGTGCTGGTTGCCATAATTCTCTTGAATGAATCAGGAGGGCTGCCCTAGGGATGAATTGGAAAGCATCCTTGTTGCGGTGGCCGAGCGGTTAAGACCTTAAATGTGGGGCTTGTCAGCTGGAAGGTCGGCAGCCGGGCTCGAGACCCAGGCACCGCGTAATGGGGTGAGCTCCCGTGACTTGCTCCAGCTCCTGACAACCTTGCAGTTAGGAAACACGTAAAAATGCAAGCAGATGAATAGGTACCACCTCAGTGGGAAGGTAGCGGCGTTCCTCGCACGCCGCCGTATGGTCATGCCGGCCACGCGACCACCGAAGCGCCTTCCGACAACGCCAAGCTGGACTGGCGGCAGCAATTTTGTCCACTGACATTTAAATTGAGGAGAAGAGAGTGTGGATAATTTTACCGAACCATAGAAATGGCACCGAAGAAGAGAAGCACCAAGCCTTCCCAGATTTCTGGGCTTTGCTGCCTTTTTAGCCCATCACAGCATTTCTTCCTTCCATTTTCCAGTTCATTTTGGCTCCATTTGGACTGAAAAGAGAAAACCGTGGCTAGATAAGCGGTGAGAGGCGGAAGTCCAAAAGCCCTGGCGCTTCTCGAACCCGTCTCCTTCACGCTGGGCCACTTCTGGGTGAATTGGGTGAACATGTGGATGATGGCCCTGTTCAATCTGGCTTGGCCCCAAAATACCCCAATTCCTCCGTGGGCCAACGTGACGGGGAAGAGGACGATCTGGGGGCGGTGGAGCAGCTGGCGGCTGATCTAGTATGACTGCTATTCTCAGTCAAGGGTCCCTGGTAAGTATCCAAGGATCTCCAGAGTATCTGGAACACAGTTGCAAGCCGCAGGGATGCAGAGTCAAAGGTGTGGGTATACCCTTGATTCCTTTTTAAAGGAAGGCATTGCCGAGATGCTTGGCATTCCTGTCTGTCCCATTCCTCGTCTTTTCTCCCCAGCCTGTTAGTCTTTCGACAGCTGCAACCCCAGCAGGAGGAAGCTTTCCACAATGGTACCAAAATAGCTAATCCCGCGTTTGTTGAAACAGAGCTGTGAGCCCCCCCGGTCCGCCAACTCCCCTGCATGCGTTCCATGGCATTCATGACGCATTTCTTCGGCGGCTAACAGTGCCGTAACATCGACGCCTCCTTACCAGGACCATTTGTCTCCTGCCTCGCCCCCTGACTTTCATCCCCCCCGCCCACTTCCCCAGATC
>JANHZU010004405.1:167329-178179 GCA_032468055.1 Acrochordus granulatus
TGTATTCCTGCCATCTCTTCTTAATCTCTTCAGCTTCTGTTAGGTCCCTCCCATTTTTGTCCTTTATCATGCTCATCATTGCACAAAACATTGCCTTGATAGCTCCAATTTTCTTGAAGAGATCTTTCCTCTTTCCTAGCCTATTGTTTTTCTCTGTTTCTTTGCACTGTCCGTTTAAGAAGGCCTTCTTATCTCTCCTTGCGATTCTCTGGAAATCTGCAATTCCCTTGGGTATATCTTTCTCTTTCTCTCTTGCCTTTTCCTTTCCTTCTTTCCTCAGTTGTTTGTAAAGCCTTATCAGACAACTACTTTGCTTTCTTGCATTTCTGTTTTTGGGAATGGTTTTAGTAGCAACCTTTTGTACAATGTTACGCACCTGTGTCCATACCATTCCAGGCACTTTATCTACAAGATCTAATCCCTAAAATCTGTTTATCACTTCCATCATTGAAAATATCATTGAAGCCATACCTGAATGTTCTAGTGGTTTTCCCTTTCTTCAATTTAAGCCTACATTTGGAATAAGAAGCTCATGATCTGAGCCACAGTTAGCTCCAGGTCTTGTTTTCACTGACTGTATAGAGCTTCTCCATCTTTGGCTGCAAAGAATATAATCAACCTGATATTGGTGTTGACCATCTGGTGATAACATGTGTAGAGTTGCCTTTTGTGTTGTTGGAAAAGTGCCATGCTTCATTTTGTACTCCCAAGGCCAAACTTCCTTGTTATTCGCTTATCGTTTGACTTCCTACTTTAGCATTCCAGTCCCCTAGGATGAAAAGGACATATTTTTGGTGTGAGTTCTAGAACATGTTGTAGGCCTTCATAGAACCGGTCACCTTCAGCCTCTTCGTCATCAGTGGTTGGGGCATAGACTTGCATTACCGTGATGTTGAAAGGTTTGCCTTGGATTCGAACTGAGATCATTCTGTCGTTTTGGAGATTGTATCCCAGAACTGCTTTTCCCACTCTTTTATTGACTATGATGGCTACTCCATTTCTTCTCAGGGATTCTTGTCCCCTTGTCCACAGTAATAGATATTAATTAACTGAATTAAGTTCACCCATTCCCGTCCATTTTAGTTCACTGATTCCCAAGATGTTGATATTCAATCTTGCCATTTCATGTTTGACCACATCCAGCTTACCTGGATTTATAGATCTTACATTCCAGGTTCCTATGCAATATTGTTCTTTACAGGACTCGAGTCCCCTTTCACCTCCAGGCATATCCACAGCTGAGCATCCTGTTGGCTTTGGAGCTGCTTGTAATACATACAACTTATCCTCCTGATATTTAAAAATGGATTCAGTGTATGAATTTGTTACCTATTTTTGAAAAATCTTTTTATTCCAAAAATAAGAAGATGAAACAATATGTTTGTATATGCTTTAGATTTAATGTTAAACTTAAGGATTGAATTAATCTCATACCAGCATTAAATGGATATCACAGTATATATTTGGATTTTTATAAATTAATTCTTTTTATTTTCTGTTCTGTTACATTTAGTTAATTTTCATCATTGTGCTGCATGTAGTTTTTTTTGTAATTGAAAAGCTGTTACTGTAATCTTTTTTGCTGATGTTTCACCGGTTTGTGTTTCATTATTTCATTATATTTTTTATTTAAAAATATCTAAATTGTTGAGCTTGATTCAGCAGAGGCTTTACCTTTAATACTGATGGCAATTCTGTTCTGATCTTTCTCCTCCTGTTCCAGTCTCTATGGGGGCTTGCCACGGGAACTTCAGTGATCTCTCTGGAGTGATCTACTCTCCACAGTTCCCAGATGACTACGAGGCCAACAGCAACTGCAGCTGGGTCCTTTATCCTGCAGGTTGTGATTCTGTGGAGCTCAGCTTCCGGATCTTTGATGTGCATGATCCAAATGACCGCCTGGAGGTGCGGGATGGACACAGCAGTCTCTTGCTAGCCCAGTTTGATGGGCGCCAAAGGCCAGGAGCACCTCTGCTTTTCCCCACAGACTGTCTTTCCCTCACCTTCCAATCAGACCAGTTTTTGCAGGCCCAAGGCTTTGCCATCTTGTTTCGAGGTATGTGCTGAACTTTGGCTTTCTTGATGATGCTGTCATCTGACTAAAATGTTAGAGGAAAGTTCTGTTGTGATGTTCTACAGGAGCAGTCTCTCTCTCTCTCGCCCCTCCCTTTCCATCTCCCAAATGGCTCTGCTTATAGAGTGGGACAAGGAGACCATTTTAGCAGGATTAATGAAGTCAACTTTTCAGGCAATGTAACAACAGATGCCAGCTGCCTTTGATCTACAAGGTGATGGATAAACACTTGTACTGGCAGCATCTTATCTTTGTACTCTGAGCTCAACCCATTGCCTGTCATCTCTTTCCCTGGAGTTGTTTCTCTAATGATCCACATGTATAACGAATACAGAAGGTTTATTTTGGAACATCTTTCAGAATCCCTCGAGAAGCCCCAGAGATTTGTCACCCACATTTACTGTTATTTGGCCAAATCTCCTTTAATATTAAAAACACTTCTTTCCGTATCCCCAAAGGGTTAATTGTAGACCACTTTCTCTTGGCATCCTTTTGAATCTTTCTGTAGCCCCAGATCAGTAATCTGGTTGGGTCATCAGAGATCTCTTTAGCAGAGATGGCCAGAGATGAATTTGCAACTCTGAGAAGCACAATTGTCACAGACTCTCACAATATATGGTTCAGTCTTTGAACTGATTGGTTGGATTAGTACTTTTCATTCTGGTCATAAATTAAAATATAACTCCAAGTAGTCCCATTTATGGAGGCATTAATTTCAATGGGGATGAGAAACTAAATACATCAAGAAGAAAAGAAGGTCAAATGACCGTTTTGTGGTTGAACTTCTCAAAATCTCAAGGAGACTTGATCTGGCTCCTTTTGCAGTGAAGTTTTTGGTTGGTTGGCTGATTTAAATTCTTGTATTTCATCCAAAAAAAAAAAAGAGGTAAAGGTAAAGGTTTTCCCTGCCAGTCATAGCTGAGTCTAGGGGACGGTGCTCGTCTCCATTTCATAGCCGAAGAGCCACTATTGTTCAAAAATGCTTCTGTGGTTATGTGGCCAGCATGTCTATATACCAAGGTGCACAGAATACTGTTGCCTTCCCACCGGGGTGGTACCTATTTATCTACTTGCATATTTATATGCTTTTGAATTGCTAGGTTGGCAGCAGCTGGAACAAGTAATGAGAGCTCACCCTGTTACTCAGTGCCTAGGTATCAAACTCAGGCTGCTGACCTTCTCGCCAACAAGCCCAGTGTCTTAACCACTTGGCCACTGCACCTCTCATTTTGATATTTCATGGTACTTCATCCAACCTTTCTCTAAAGCAACAGTCTTCAACTTTCACTGATTTAAAAAATGGGTCTCTGTATAGGAAATACTCTAGGGCCTGAAAGAGTTTTTAATGAGTTGCATTTTCACAATCCGCCCCTATTATAACTTTCATCATGGCTGTGTGTGCACATGTGTGTGCGCATACACACACACACACCCTGAGCCAACACAATAGTAATGAAGGGCTACATTTCATTAATAAATTATTCTCACTGTACCAAGTTTATATTCAGAACAAATATATATTCAGGTCATATCAGTGTAGCAAAATTGGTGAAGTTGGTGTGACTGTTTATCATATCAGGAAAATCAAGGGAAACAGTCCTGAAATTTTGGTAAGAAGTTGAAAATCCACTGTAAAATCCTTCAAGACTCTGATTTCTATCCAGGAGTGAAAGCTTCCTCAGTCAACTTGCGGACCCTTCCAGGTGATGGATCCCGTCTAGTCCCTACCTCTTCTGATTGGCTGAACTCAACCTGGACCTACAGTGTCAATGACTCTGCCATGGGGATAGGAGGTAAAGGGCTAGACCTGGGGCAGGATAGTGATGGTTATGCTATGAAGCTGTCATATGTTACATTATAGATTGATTGTTTAGCTTTAGCAAAACAGACTCTGATACTCCATATTCTCCACACCAAGTGTTTGAGAATACACAGAATTGTTTTTTGAAAGCAATATGTTTGGAGACACTAGTTAATCTCCTTGCTCACTTGCAAAAGTGTGATCTAACACAGCAGAGCTGGAGTCCTTGTTATTATATATCTTCATATGCATATCCACCCATCCACATGTTCCCCTCATCATCATCATCAAATTAATTTGGCCTTTGTGACCCTCCGTCCTTCCCCTCAATCTATTCATGCCTTTAGCAATTTGTTTTACCAGTGGTTGCCATGCAGAATCCAGTGTGGTTGAATTTGTACATTACAGTTTTTCTTTATTGAGTCAATTAACAATGGTTCGACCACCCTTCTCTGTTGAAAGACAATCTGATGTTTCAACAAGATTATTGGGCTTTCAAAGTCAACTTTGTGGCCAATTGCAAGGGTATGCGCTGCTACAGCCAATGAATTCTCCAGTTGTTCAAGTTACACTTCAAGACTCTGATACTGTAGTTTTGCCCAGGACCAAAGAGCCTGTGGTGCCAGCTGTATATTGCTCTCTGGTTATATTTGCTGAGAGAACAGGGTACCATTAAAAAAAAGATTTATAATATTTGAAGGAGGGAAATTTAGAACAGAAAACACCATTTGCAAGATGAAATGTTACAAGTTGGCTGGGGAATTCTGGGAGTTGAAGTTCATACATCTTCAAGTTGCTGAGGTTGAGAAACAGGTTTCTGGAGGCTTCTAAATCATGGCATGATGTTAAAGAGAGCTTTTGGTCTTTTCTCAAGACAATCATCAGTCTTGGGATGTCAAGAGAAGGATAAAAGTCAAGAGATGTAAAAATGACTCACTCTCAAACTTTTCCATGATTTAAAAGACTCCAGAAATCTTATTTCCTGGATGAATGAGAAGTACCACAGCATTGAGAAACACTATCCCAAGAGAGCAGTCTTTCAACATCTTTTCTCACAGCCATAATGTTCAAGTGGATATTTTCAAAGGTAATAATTTGGAATGGAGCAATAGGTATGGATAGAAAACAGCTCCCCAACTCTGCAGCCTCCATTTATTCTTTGCAGAATTTCTCCTTCCCAAAAGCATGCCGACTGAGGAAATTCTGGGAGTTGAAGTCCACACATCTTCAAGTTGCCAAGGTTGAGAAATACTGCACTATAGGTTACTTCTTCCTCTCATTCTGAGTCATATCAGACTCTTTGTACTCCTTACTGGCTGAACAAATACAAAGGATTGTAGCAGACAACCCTTTATTTGGGTCAAGACAAATGTATGGGGGGAAAAAGAACAAAAGCAAGATAAATCAGAACTCTGTGCAAAAAACAGGGCCTGATGCCCCATGCAGAATGCAAAGTTAACAAGTTATATATGCTTATTTGGCACATCTTTTTCTGCTGCCCTTATGGGAATGAAAGAGCTGAATTTAGAAAACTCCCTTTTTGGCTTCTATTCAACCTTTGCTTTACCTGATTTCAGTTTTACTAAGTATTGCTCTGCCAGTTTCAAATCTGTTTATTAAGCCAGAGGGACTAAGAAGAATGCACAAAGCTGAAGACAGATTTCTCAGCTTGGCATATACTTCCATGACATAGTCAAAGAAGAATGGAATGCACACTGTCAATATAAGGGGCCCTTCCTTTGGCTGCATTTCTCCTTGGCTTATATTCATCCAGACCTGCATGTGTATATATACATACCATACATAGAAGTATACTGGCTCACACACATTTTCATGGCTGTTATTTCCTTTGTTGAGGTTTGTGCCATATTCTTAAGAATATTGACATGAATAAAATCACTCCTTTGATTTGTCAGGCTAACTGGGATTTTACATAATTGGTTGCCGTCTTCTAGCCTTCTGCCTTCTCTAGAGTAATGAGGCTGCTTTGCTGCTCAGCAAACATACGGTCTGGAAGAAGTTGGTATCATTCAACATATTAAATTTGGCACCACCTAATGGCAGAGGCTTTGCAATTGCAGAGAGACTGAAAAGGGTTTTAAAACCATGCCAGTTAGGCCAAAGTGAACATGGCTTGGGGTTCTGTGATCACTTCTTAATTTTTTGGTGGCAGATAAGTAAGGCAGTTGAAGTCCAATACATTTGGAAGGCAACAGGTTGAGGAAAGCTGTGGTTATGTTTAGCGTGATGTTGATTAACTCCTTGTTGTAATACTTCAACGTTTATTAAGCACCTATTGGTCTCTGTTTTTTTATATCACAGCTTGGGTGATGTATACAGCCACAGGGACCTTCATCTTAGCCATCATCATTGTCTCATATCATTTGCGCAAGAGGTAGGTTCAAGCTGATTGGGAGATGTTTTGTAATTTGTTGTTCCAATTTTGTGGAGGTATGGAGGTCCAGGGACTGATCACTGCTGGGAACAAGGAATCATGACTTCCCTTCTTTTTGCAGGAAGAGAGAATTAATTTAAGGGAAAAGTAAGTTAAGGCTCAGAGCCTGAAAAAATGGTATTTGGAGGCTGTCTGAGTACAGACATGGAAGAAGAGTTGTCATCAGACAAGCAATACATGTAGTCCTCAGTTTATAACCACAATCAGGACCAGAACTTTCAACACTAAGTGATGTGGTGAATTGTGATTGATTTTATGATCTTTTGGCTGTAGTCATTAAGTGAATCACCTGGTCATTAAGCGAAACTGGCTTCCTCTCCATTGACTTTGCTTGTTTAAAGCCTCCTGGGAAGGTTGCTAATGATGATCACATGACCCCAGGATGCTGCAGCCATTGTAAATACATGCCTGTTGCAAGTGCTCCAATTTTGATGGAGCAAATACTGTGACATCATAAGTGTGAGGACCTATCATATATCATTTTTTTCAGTGCCATTGTGATTTCAAAAGATTGTTAAAAGAATGGTCATAAGTTGCGGACTACCTGTAATGATAGACAGTTGAGTCATTCACAGAGAAGGGGATGGGAGAGAGAGAGAGAACCCCATCACAGAATAACTATTAGTAGCACGGGGATCTGCAGGGGTGGTGAAGGTGCTGTTTGTTTGATCAAGTATATGTGAACATTTGGAATCATCCATGTGTTTCCAGTTACTATTTGACTATCAAGAAAGTTGTTTCATATACTATATATGGAGGAAAGGAGTAGTGCATCAGTGACCTCCAGGTATTGCTGAATTACAACTCCTAGTAGCTCAGACAGCATGGCCTGTTCAGCAACATTTGAAGGGACACACATTCCATATTGCAGTTTTAAAAGAAAGACTAAATTCTTCACTGTACTGTGTTCTAAAATAATAATGTACAAATATCAAAAGCCAATAAGTTTGGTCTAGTGAATAAAGCAACAGGTTAGAAAGCAGAAGACGGTGAGTTCTAGTTCTGCCTTAGCAATGAAAGTCAGCTGGGTGACTTTGGGCCAATCACTCTTTTTCAGCCCATCTCCCATCACAGGGTTGTGGGGAAAATCGGAGGAGGAAGGTGTGTTGGAGACATAGCTGCCCTGAGTTGTTTGTAAAAATAATAAAGGCAGGATAAAAATCTAATTATAAGTTAGTACACTGGATTTTGTTCCTTTAGTCTTATACTAGGAAATGTTTCTGTGTGATAGATACATTTGTGCAAGTTACTGTGGAATCTGACACTGTCATTGTAACTATGTTAAACCCAAAGTTAGTATTTCCAGAATATGTTTTAGCTGCAAAATCATTCTGCCTCATTCATGGAATTTTAGGCATGTAGACATTACTGCTTCTTTTTATAATCTTCCAATATTTTGTCATGTCCATGCCAACCAAAAACAAACAAAATACAACAAAAGTCTTGCTAAGGAGAAAAGCACTGAATAACTGTACAATATATCTGATTGCTGGACTTTGGAGCGCTCAGTTTAGAAGCATCCTTTTTCAGCTAGGGCAGAAATGTGGAAATCAGTTGGCTTCACTTCATGTGAATTGGGTCCATTGTCCTCCTCCTCCTCCTGGTATATATTCTGACCCTGGATTTATATTTATGTCTTGGTCTGTTGGGAATGGTAGTCCAAGCATTACGGGGAAGCCTGTGTTACTGTTTGAATGGTATGCCTCTAATGATGGCCAACCAACATAGTCCCAGGACCTTTCCCCATTCCTGAGTCAAAGTGCTGTCTGCCCATTCTTCCTTGAGTCAGCACAAAGCAATGCTAATATTTACTGACCCCAGGACCATTCCCTCAACTTTGTAACCTATCCACCACCTGGATTGCATCTATCCAAAGCCACTGCTGAATGGCTTTGTGTTGATTTGTGAATGGGGAATTGTTACAGACAAGGTGATAGGCTTCTTCCATTTGAATATATGATTGGGAGCTGGGAAATCATCTAGCAGGAAGGTGGGTGTGGCAGTGCCATCAAATTTCATCCTCCGTATGCATATGTGACATCAGTGAATGTGCAAAAGTGAGGAAGCTTTGATTGTAAGGTCACAAGTGTCATCTTGCCTCTTTTGACCCTGCCCTGCAGAGTCAATGCTGTGTGCAAGGTTCGGCTCGTCTTCTGTAGGCTGGTTTTCCTGCCCCACTCCATTTGGGCATCTCCTGAGTTAAAATAATTAAAATGATTGAATGAATGAATGAATTGATGAAAGACACCAGGATAGAAATAGTCTCAGGGATGAAACTGCAGTTAGCAATATCCCGTAGAGAAAAGATCTGACAAACTAATTGCTGAGCAACCCCCAGCAGAGAAAAGATTAAAACTGGCAAATACAGGGAAACAGGCAGTAGAAGCTCAGTCCAACATCCTTCCTTCTTCTCTGCATGAGGAAAAGCAAGATTGCTGCATGCTAAGATAAAGACACGTTTCGGAATACCACTGAAACAGGCTGGTATAAGCATACTTGCCCCTCTTCCTCCTGGAAAATATTGGAAGGTGCTTCTCCCCTGTGCTCCATTTTTGGGGTTAGCCACAGATAGGGTTCTGGGAAATAATGGGTATGAAAGAAGTTCAAGAAATTAAATGTAATGGAGAAGATGCGAGAGGCTGAGTTGGAGGCGAAGGGGTACCCGGCATCTCCCATACTCCTCAAATTACATCAACAACAGGTGAATTGATCTGATCTCCAAGATAATGGATGAACAAGAAGGATCAATTTTACCCATTTTGAGGCTGTAGAGGAACCATGTTGGCTTAAAGGGAAAAAAGCAGCAAAAGGCAATTGAGAATGTACAGGCAGTCCTTGTGTCGTGATCACAATTGGACCTGCAACTCAGTTAAATGAAGTGGTCGCTAAATAAAACCACACCCGTGCTTATGATCTTACTTCAGCTTTCCTTTGCTTTACAGACCCGTGAAGGTCGTAAACACGAGGACTGGTTGCAAAGTTACTTTTTCATCACTGTTGTAATTGTGAATGGTCGCTAAACTAGGCAGTTACCAAGAACTACCCGTATCACCGACTAGCTGGGAACAAGATGAAAGCTGATGTTGCCAGAGCATGATTCTGCTGTTGTAAAGCGCAATGAGGGGCACTGGGCAGATTGCTGTTCTATGTCTTGTTTTCTGAGTCACCTGGCCACATCACCTTTTTCTCCCTCTTTTCCAGGACCTGCCTCTTTGTACAAAAGAAGACGGGGAACTCCTTAGTTCCATTCTCCTCCAAAGGGCCACGGAACCGCTGCCAATGTCTTGGGGGTGAGGCATGGGCTGTAGCCTACCGACATACCCGTGTGGTGATCTGCACTACGCGTGGGGCCCCCCATCACCATCCTCTGCATAATGGGGGTGGAGTCGCTGGAGGAGACGATGAGACGTCCTCGGATTGCTCATGTCTGTGCCACAGCTATGAGAACCTTTCTTCCACCAACCAATCCTCTCTCAAATCACTCATCTCCACCATCTGAGAAGCTCAGATCCTGCAGTTCGTGGCTTTTACTGCCGGACATTGAAGACAGACCTTCCTGGGTTCGTTAGGGACAAAAAGAGTGGGGCCTTACAGTTTAGCCACTCAAAATGGGTGGCAGTAGCTCTATGACGTAGTGGAAGTCAAAGCTTTGAGGCTAACCACATTCCAAAAAGCCAAAGGTCAGCGAGGCTCCATAACAATATCCCCTCCCATCAGAGCTTTCTTCGAGGCAGCAAAAGCCTGAGGGAGTGGGGATCCTCTTGCCATGTCTCCTTGGGAAAGGCACATGGGCCTAATTTAATGTCAAAAGCGCCTTTATGGCATTGGGATTTTGTACAAGGACTGGTAGAAATTCCCTTCATAACAGTACTGGTGGCCCGTGGCATGGGAAAATATAGGTGTGTGTGACAAGATCCCTTATAACTGATGAAAGGGGGAAATGTTGGAGGGAATGGAGGCCTGGGAAGAGTGCGCTTGATTCCACAGGGAAGGCAATGAATTTTTGGGCACTGATTAGGGTATAATGGTTTATGTGCCGGATTTATCACTGGTGAGGCATTTAGCTGCAACGGGTCCTGAAGACCTTGGGGCCTTGGGAACATTACTCACTTGGCTTCAGGGAATTTTGCAGACACACCAAAGAATGAGGAAAAAGAAAACCAGCTGTCCTGTGTTCCACAGGTACAGGATGGATTTTGCAACTCTTAAGCCTTCATTAAATTATTTTCATATTGGCGAGGATGCTTCTGTGTTATCGTCTGAAGACATCAGCTTTGTTGGGTTGTGCTTCAGAGAGTGATAAATTTTCTGCTTTCCTGGACTCGGTAGAAGATACACTGGATTATCTATTTCCCATTGAATATGACTCATTTTTCTAAGCTTTCTGCCATTAGCAGTGGGGAACCAAGAGATCTTGAATAGGAACATCAGAGCTGGAAGAGAGCGAGGAACATTACTGCTTTCCTCTGACTTTCAGTAAATCTGTTTCAGATTCCTGGTTTCCTACTGGACCTGCAGTG
>JANHZU010004405.1:186924-201858 GCA_032468055.1 Acrochordus granulatus
TCCCCATGCTTCAGGAATTATTCAGGGATCTTTTATATTGCTGGCCTGGGGCTCTAATGGGGGGTACATCATTGTGGAGGTGGTTGGTGATTTAGTAGTCACCTCCATCCCCCCATATATATCTTTTGGCTCCTCCCCTCCGGTCTGGTTGGGTTTCTTTTTAAGGGTTTTGATAATTTGTTGAATTGTTTTGATTATTTGTTTTTAGCGTAAGCCACCAAGAGTCATTTTGAGTTTGGCAGCATATCAATTTAACAAATAATAAATACATGGTTTTGTTTTTCCTTATAAAAAAGAACCAGACTGTCAAGATACTGCATTTATACAGGGCAGTACTTAAACTGTTGGATTTGAGAGATCTGGTTCTAGTCCTCTTCAAAGACAGAAGACTTAAAATCGGTCATTATTTCCTAGCCCAACCTATTTCCCAAGTTTGTATCGAGAAGCATCGGATAATTGTGTACACTACCCTCAACTGCTTGGGGTAAGGCAGGGAGCTAAATATATTTGTTAGCTAGAAGTCTAATTGATGAATAAAATAAAATAAGACGGGTGCCTTCAAGAACTGAACTTCTGCACTCTTTCTTAAACAGCAGCCAGTGAACTAACATTACGTCGGAAATGAATGCCTTTTTGTGGTTTGTTTCATCATTTCTTGTGAGAAAATGAGAAGCACCATGTTTCCCCTGTGGGCAAGTATATTAATCTGGAATAATAAAGGAGTGAAAAGGGAGGAGGACTAGTTCAAAAAATTGTCTCAGTACCTTGCAAATCTCCCTTTGCTGGCTATTCTTGTAAGTCAACTGATGAGATGTTCTTCCATGGAAGACCCTTATCCTAACCAACTGTGGCATTCAGCAAAGTTGTGCAAACTGCTGGTTATTATTGGTCATTATGGGCAAGAGAGGAAACAGAATGCTTCCTCTTTTAAGCGGCTTTCCCCATTTTGGCTCCCTTCCAACATGGGGACTACAGCTCCCTTGGCCTCCTCATTTGGAACAGTACAATATTTCTCAACCTCATAAATATTAAGGTATATGGACTGGGATTTCAAGTCCTTACACTGTAAAATTGCTGAGGCTGAGAAACACTGACTTAGAGAATGCCACCATGGGGAAGGTTGGCTTAGAGTTCTCCATCTTTTTAAGTATGGTAGGAGTTCATTCATGCATTGTATTAATTGATGGAGTAAGAGGAAGAATTTTTTTTGGATGGATGAAGAGATGTTTGACTTTTGTGACCACCACAATTCCTCTGGTGTGTTTTACAAGACTGGGATTGTAAAAGATTCCAATCTATTTGTGGCAAAGAAATCAGGAGTGTCGTAGGACCTTTTCCACCTAACAAATATATTTTAAATATGTGTTGGAGCTATTGCGAGCTGCAACTCGTGTTTAAAATAGGTGTTAGTTGGAATTGTGCTGCCAAGCTCATGATGTTTTTGCTAGCACAGACTACCTGGCTCTCCTTCTATCCTCAGCCTAGTTGGTGGATATTGTTTTGCTCCAAGAAACAAATCATGAGTTGACGCTGAATCCATCCATAAACTCTTTCCAGAGTTGTTCTGCCCCTTCCTATATACAAGTGACTTAAATGGATCCATTTCAGCTGTCTATGTTATTTCCCCACCCCTGCTATCCCAAAGTGTATTTTTCAAGTGTATCTTGGTCATCAGATGTACTAGAAATGTTCAGAAAACTAATATATTGGAAGCCAATCAGCCTGCACTCTTCTGGAAACGTGGCGTATCAATTGCCCTGATAGTGTCTGTCTTGAAGAGTAAGCTTTTCTTTCATGTTCTTGAACTTTTCAGCAAAAGCATCATAATGAGAAAGGGCATTGTTCTCAACCCACTGATGTCAAACGAGGGCAGGGAAAAACGAGGAGACAGAGAAGCGATTATAGTTGCCGAAGTGTGTTGAATGGCATTGACAGGAACACAGCAATAAACATTTGCTGGCTAGATAGCTTTGAACAATACATGTAGCAGCTTCCAAGGTTTTGAGAAAACAAGCTGAGTAGCAGCTTCTGGAGCAGCATTTCTCAACCTTAGTAACTTGAAGATGGGTGGACGTTTCTGGGAGTTGAAATCCACCCATCTTAAAGAAGCTGAGGCTGAGAAACACACACTGTAGATGTGGAATGCTAAGGTGTGTTATGCGCAGGTGGGTGTTGTTTAATGAATCATTGCCCTGCAGAGATTTAAAAAGGACTGCCCTGGCTCAGTGCAGTGAAGTCCAAGTTCCTAAATGGACAATTTCCTTCCACATTGTTGTCTTTGTCAAGGCAACGTCAGCATGTCTGCCAAGCAATCCTTGTATGTTGCAAACGTTTCTGAGAGCTGTCAAAGATGCTGGGTAACAGTGGATGCCTCCTCATCTGGCTTATTCCAGCCTTCTGAAACAGTTTGCTTCTCCAGATTTCTTGGGATGACCTGCTGCCAAAAATTCAGCCAACATGGCCAAAATGGGGCTGAGAGTTCTAGGAAGTGTAGTCCCATCACAGCTGGCGAGTCTTAGGTTAGGGAACAATAACAGTATTTACAAACACATCTGCAGTAAAGTTTATTTGCAAATCTAATTAATCGCTCAAAAAACTGTAGGTTCAAAAGAATCCCTGAACTACGAAAGCTGTTGAGTCAAATGGAACTGGGATGGGTGTGTTTGTGTGTTTGCTTATACTCACTTCCCAGGAAAATTGCCTTTTGGATGCTGTTGATTATTTTAATATTACCAGGGAGGAGATCTCTTGGGAGCGGCTTGTACCAGATGCCTGGGGTTGGTTTGGCAATGCCACTTCTTGGAGATGTGGCCTACAGATGCAAAAGAAAGAAATAAGGGTGGGGTAAAAACATGATTTAAGCTAAACATTGATCTGATTTAGCATTCTTTTTCTAGTAATGACTAACCAACAATTTCTGAAAAGCTTAGAAGGACAAGTAAATGGTACACATCTATTATTTCTCCTTAAGCAATTCTTTAAGCTACACTGTCTTTGCATGTGGAGGATTTACTAGTTCTTCTAACTATTAGCCATTGGTTGTGGGAGAGTTTTTCTTGACTTTGAGCAGCATTGTGCCCTGCACAATTGTTATATTTGTTAAAGAATGCAATATAATGAGCAGGAGTAAACTCTTAAGACGCTATAAAACCACTGGCAGTTAGAATAAATTATGTTATACTTAGACAATTGTGGTTTTATTTTGATTTTTTTTTCACTGCACTGTATATCTCTAAGGAGCAGATTGGACTAGATGACCTCTGAGCCTTACTTGTTCCACCTATCAAGTCCTCTAATTGGCTTTTGTGCAGCTCAACATACAGGAGTTTAATCTGTCCATGGAGAGCTCTCCAGTTCAGTCTAGCTTAATTTTTGTCTCTTGCAGAATTGAGGTTTGTCTCTTACAGAATTGAGGAGGAATCATGGTTTATGGACATAGGAGGGCCTCCTGTGAAAGGATAAGAGCAGGATATGGCTATCTTATTTGAGCTTCAGAAATCCAGGTAACCAAGAGATGCAGCAAAGCGGCAGCACTTCCTGTGTCTATTACTGCCTAGTGGTTATACCGATTCCCACAGGCCACAAACTGCATGATAGTCATAGAATGGTAGTATAATATGCTTCAGACTGAGAAGCAAAGAGTTTTAGGTACTAGTAGTCTTGATTCTCTTGCTAACCACACTTGTTTTGCAATAAATGTGATCTTCTAAGATCTGTGAAACAAAGGGCTGTAGCATACGCATGGGTACTTGTGTATGTGCATGAGGCAGAGGTGATGTGACTTATATATTTTGAAGTGGCTACCTTAAGAGATAATTCCCCCATAAACCCTGTTGCCCAAAATGCCAGAGCATATTTTGCAGGTTAAAAAACCCCAAGTGAATCCTTTGCTTCCCTAGTTGGCAGCAGCAAACTCTCTCATCAAAGCAGAGCAGCATTGCTCAGTATGGGTTCCCTTTGGATATGTGGACTAACTCCCAGAATTTCACAGACAGCATAGCATGGCTAAGATTTCTGGGAATTGAAATGCACATATTTGGAAGACATCCAACTTTGGGAAGGTTAGTGTAGAGATTGGATAGAGCCATGTGGACATAGGGTCTAATTCTATAAACATTCCTCTGTGATACTAACCCCATCATGTCATTCTGTGGACTCACAATGGTTTTTGAAGTCAGGGATCAGAGGCTGGATGTGCCTCAAGATTTGAGGAGTTCATGCTTGGAGAGAATTAAGTGACATTGAGTGACCTGGACTTCCCCTTCTCTTAAGTGCTTCTGCACATGGCTAAAAGAAGAATGTATGTATTCATCCTTGCTTTCCTTTGGCTCGGAGGAGTCTGTCTAAACAGCATGACAGAAATTATAGGTCCATTTCAATCTGCAGCAACTCTGAATCCTCTGATTAGTGAAGAGTTTTGATTTTCTTTCGCAGATAGAGAACTGAGGCAGACGGCTTGGGATGCAGCGAGGACCTCATGGAGGGTGGGAGCGGTAAGATCTAAATTCATTATTGTTCACAAGTTTTAAATCTGCCTTTTGATGACTCACAAACATCTTCAAAGACATCCAGATTTAATAAGATGGATTCATTCAGCTTGGAAAATTAAATAATACATTCTAAGAACAAATACAGTAAATAGGTCAACAGTAGCTTAAAAAAAAAGATCAATATTAATTACTGTTTAAGGCTGAAGAGAACAGGATAAACTGTGCCTGGTATCTGCAAGGCGATTGTGCCAGGCAAATATGCTTACAGATGGAATTTCATAATTGTGGTGTTGTCACAGAGAAGGCCTTCTCAGGAGAAGTTACCCACTCGTCACCGCAAGCAGGAGTCTGCAGAAAGAAGACCCTGAATTGCCTGGCTGTATCCAGCCAGAGTTGAGGAGCAACTTGAAAAAGGATAGTGGAGAACCGAAGAGGTCCAAGTTTGTAATAAGCAGTCTGGGTGCCCTAGATCTTTTGCACTAGAAATCCCTTACAATGAAAGAATTGTGGTTCTGGAGGACACTAGTTTTGGAGTAGCTGAAATCACTGATAAATTTATTCAGTATAGATTCGTACAGCATCCTTTAAAAAAATAATAATCTGGGGGCAGGTCATCCTTTTTCCTCTTTTCTGCAACTTGCAAAAATTGCTCATCGCCTTTCAGTATCAAGACTCTTAAATATTCTGAGAATCCCAAAATTATGATAATTGTTTGCAATTCTTTTGTAACTTTGGAACCACAGTTACTCTTAACTTTGTCCTGTCACATGGACGGTCTGGCTTTCGCATTAAGCCATCCGCTCCTCTCCTGTATCCACCTTGAAATATTCCCGTATGTGAAACAATCTTATATTTACCTTCCTATCTCTTTCCTTCCAGTAGCTAATGGTGATCCTGTAATAGGCTCAGTTTTTTTCTCCCTCCCTCCCACTTTCCTCCAGCCAGAGGAATCAGTGTCACAGGTCCCTTGGGAAGGGGGGCATATCCTATCCCAGATATGCTGAAATAGTAGTTTCTGATGTAAGTGGCTTACAGTTTAGCAGCTGACTGTGTAGGTGGCAAGGAGAACCTGATGTGAACTCTTGCATAGGTATGTTGGATGTTGAAGCACAAAATTGTTCAGCCTTTTGTATGTTTATGTATGTATATGTACATATGCTCTTAAATTCACACACAGCCCCTCTTGAACCTTGCTTGCATTCTCTTTTTTTTCTGCTACTCCTTCAGTCAGAATCTAGACTGTCAGTGGCTCGGAGCAGAAGACCTGGGTCTTGCACGTGGCCCTTAGTTCCTGCATTTGACTTATATTGTGGAACAGCCCTACTGTTTTCCCTCACCTTTAGAAAATCTAATTTTGCTTACAAGTTTGCAGGAGGAGGGATGGAAATTGTGCTCTCTTCTAGCACTTGTGAGTAGTTAGCACTGTCTTTCTGTTTAGCTCCTGAAGGATTTTCAGAATGATTAATATATCCCCATCCACCTCAGAAAGCATGCTCGGCATGCTCTTAGGGGCTGCATGTGTTGTGCATACAAATAACCCACATAAATAAATGAGATTTTGTCCTAATACCCCGGAAAAGATTTGGGATCAAGAGCAAAGGGAGTGGTGTACTGATTTACGAGAGTGGGTGACAGCGGGTACAAACCAATGGACCGTTCCTCATCCCCTCCCAGGAATCTTGAGTAGGAACACAGTGCAGCATATTTTCTCTTGCCCAAGATTGTATTGGCTTGGGGAATAACATTATTGATTAATATTATATTGTCCTGATGTCTCTGTGTCCAGTGTTCCATCTGTGGAACAACCTTGGGGGCTGTGAGAAATGGCAAGAGAGGCATAGGAGAAAAGTTTTGAATGGAAAGATGAGATGGAGTTGGAAGTCTCCAGTCAGCAGCTGTCTCTTGAGTTTGGAGACCGAATGGAGTTGAAGGCCACTTACTTCCTAGCCTCTAAGATTCTGTAGGATCTTTTGGGTTGTTCGATCTCAATTATATCTTTTGCCTCTCAGTAGAGAGATCAAACCTTCATACATGAAAGCTTAATGCACAATTACTTCCCCAAGGCCACTGTTGTTTCAGGCAAATCGTGAACTTGCATCCTCGCCTTTCCCACTTGTTGTACCCTGCCTGCAGAAGTGAAATTTCAGACTAAAGTGAAGAGCTAGATGAAACCTTCCCATTTAAGTGCACTGAATGTAGCATCCTCAGCCTAAATCTATAGTGTAGCTGTAGCATCCACATGCAATTTCAGCGATTACTACCTACATAGACACACATACACCCAATTTCTAAAACTCATTTTCAGCTGCTTTCAAATTGGTCAGTATCTAAAGTAAAAAACATTCTCCTCCAGGACCTAAGTTGCTTCATAGCTTGTTTCATTGCTTTGGCTGCATTTTAGAGGCATTTGTTGTTGTACAGCTAGAACTTGAGTACTAAATTTCTGCTGTCAGCAAAATGCATAATTACAGTTTACTTGCTGACGCATCATCCCTGTTATCCTTGTGACTGTCACTGCATCTGGTGGAGTTTCTCAGGACCAGTAAGAGCTATGGTGAAAAAACACTCATGTATCTCTTCATTGATACACCAGGTATTGACTTCAGTGGCTTGATTAAGGCAGCTGCCCTTACTTAGTACTCTGGGGAGCAGCTCTTTCTTGGATCTTTAAACACAAGAGTTCTTCCAAGCCCATAATCTTTTCTTGGTGGAACATTTTTGAAGACAATGGAACCATAGTTTGGTAAGAAGGCAAATGCTTTGGATGCAAAACTTCCAAGTTCCAATTTTAGGTCAAGCAAGAAAAATTACGTCAGTTTTCCTCAACCTGGAAGATGTGGTTGCCTGTACTTCTCATTGTCACAGTCAGAGATTGCCGCTTTATATTATGAGGGTTGTAGGAGAGCCTGGGATTGGGAACTGTTAGCATTTAATTAGCTTAGAAGAATGCTTGGAAGAAAGCTTTGCTTCTCCTTTTATGGCTGGAGTTTTTGCCTGATTTTAAAAGTGGGTTTTTTTTCTTCACATTACCATGATAATGCAACTTACTCTATCAAAGTTATCAAGATCTTGACAAGTCTTTTCAAGACAGAAGTAGCAATCCTGGAATGTTTTAAAGGGCTCGGGTTTTCTTCTTAAAGGTGTATCTCCACCCTCTTCTGTATTTCTATTTCCTGACTATTGCCCAGTGCTTTTGATATATGTTAGGCAAAAACTGAAAGTAAGATCCCTTTTGCAAGGGATAGGATAATTTGGGAGGGGGAATGAGTTACAATTAATATTGTTTTTCACACTGTTGTTAAAGCCACAGGAATCCTGTTAGCAAACAGATTTGGCCACATGCTTTTCTGCATGCTAGCCATGACATCTCAGTTTGTAACTCTACCTCTGTTTTAGTGACAGGCCTCCTGCGTCTTAACTTGTTGATTCACTTGTTGAATCTTCTTTTGGGCCTGACACAAGTGGAATTGTTGGCCTTTAATGAACTCCAAGGGTTTATCATCTTCCTAATTGAGGTCTGGCTTCAGGAAACCTCTGTTAGCCCAAGAATTGGGCTCAAGGAGACCTAATCTCTTTGTGTAAAGCTGCAACCTCTGGAGAAACAGGAGATAAGGAGGATAACATCAAGCACAGAAAGATGTGCAAATCAGGAATGGATGAAATAATGTGGATTTAATTTAGAATAAAAAGGAAACTATTCCAGAGTATAGTAATAGGAGTATGCCACTTCTTTTCCCTAGAATAATTTTTAGAAATCAGGCTGGATGATAAATCTTGTCATATTCATATCCCTGAGAATGATGAGTTGGTATCAGATGACTTTTTGAAAGGGTAAAGATTCCTCATTTTGTGAGTTTTTTCTTTGAAAGGAAAAAATAAAGGATGCCATACAAGTTTTAATAATGACATTGACCAGCAAAAAACATTTATGAACAGTTCTGTCCTTATTGCAGTCACGAAGATGCTGTTCTATAGGGTTCAAAGCCCCTATACTAGGAATTGCATTCATGGATTTTTGCACTTTGGATGACTACATGTAATGCATTCATTTTAGGAGCTATTCAAATCCTGTCACTTAGTGATTGCAGGAAAGAATATCTAGACGTGCTTTCAAAATGGTGAAGTTATCGAAAACTTGGTATGGGGGGAAGGGAGCATGAAATAATTTAACATCTGTATCTCTCTGTTCTCAGAGCTTAAGGGAAGGTGGACTGGATATGCCATTCTGATAGCACTTGTAGAGATTCCTCCCTGCAACCACTAAATGCCAGAACCTGGATAGCTGCTAAAACTAATGCACTGATTATACTGGAGGTTGAGTCATGGCAACTGGACTTCTTTTCCTTTTGATTCACAATGTTTCACTGCTTATCCAAGTAGCTTCTTCATTTTAAGAAAAAAGTTGGTTAGGGGACCCCACATATGTCTTCCAAAGTGGCTACATTTCTCCCTTAATCTGATTAGATCTCATTAGATGGACACTAGGAGATGTGAATAGATAGGAAACCTTTGGGATGTAGGTGTTCAGAAGAACCTCATCATTGTTTACAATGATGTTTACCTCATCAATGATGTTTACCTCATCATTGTTTACATTGTTACAGAAGAACCTCATCATTGTTTACATGGCTAGTGTGTCAGATAATGCTATATATACAAAGCTAAAGTGGATATTTGGAAAACACCACATACTTATGTTTTTCAAACCCACCAACACACTGAGACAGAGGCTTGTACGCTCTAAAAATCGAACATCAAAATATAAGAGCAATGTAGTAAATACAATCCAGTGTAGTGAGGAGTGTTCAGAGCTCTACATTAGAGAAACCAAACAGCCCTTACATAAGAGGATGGCCCAGTACAGGAGAAGTAACACCACAGGACCAGCAGTTTACCTTCATCTAAAGGAAAAAGGACACTCATTTGAGGACAATAATGTTCACATTTTGGACAGAAGATAGGTGGTTTGAGAGAGGAATGAAGGAATCCATCTATGCCAAAGTGGAACATCCTTCCCTCGGTACAGGTGGAGGCCTCAGACACAATTTGTTCCCCATTTTTCATGCTGCTCTTTCATTAGTCCCCAGGAAGTTTAAGACCACTTCACAAGTTCACCAGGGAGTTCACACTTAACGACTCACTTGAGGATGACTAAGGGATTTAGGAGTTGGACATCTACATCCCAAAGACTATTCACATCTCCTATTGTCCATCTAACAAGCCTAATCAGGTTAAGTGAGAAATGTAGCCTTCAAGGAAGACATAAAAGGGTCCCCTAAATTTTTTCTCAGACTAAAGCTGCTTGGATAAGCAATGAAAGTCTGGAACCAAAAAGAAGAAAAGTCTAGTTGCCATGACTCAACCTGGATGACTGAGAATCTTCATCTGTAGAAGTATAGTCTTCTACAATGCGAAGGTCCATGAATTCAATTCCTGACAGAGGGTTTAAACCTCATCAAGTAACATTTGGCTACTCTCTGTCCAAGGAATCCCAATAAAGACAAATCTAGCATCCCCCCCCAGGAGGAGATGTAGAAATCATGTAAAACCCTATACATAGGGATGTGACATGATCTGTATCTCTTTGCTTTTGATAGCGTACATTAAGTAGAACACAAACTTGGGGATCTGTGAGTAGTTTTTAATTCTAACATTTTTTTTTTTGTATTTGTGCTTTCTTCTGAGGAATTCTCAATATCATCCAAAGTAAATATTTTGTAAGGACTGGGACAAGGATGCCATTTTTTTAATCTGCCATCCCTTAATATTTTTGAGTACTGCTGAAAGTTTCTTCACCTAAAATAAACAAGAGGAAATCAGTAGACAGCTTTCCCCAGTCTGATACCAGTCAGATCTGTTGAGATTTAACTCCCAGAATTCTCAGTTTGCATGCAATCCCAACACATTTGGATGCTGGGGAAGGCTAGTAAAGTCTGGACTAAAGAAAATGGGTGCAGTTTCTATGGTCCATGAAATTTCTTTTCATCTCTCTTCTGTTGACTGTTGATGAACAGAGAATGCTGCTTGGGCAAACACATGTGGGTAAGATACAAGAAGTGCTGATGACATTGCAGAGAGGAAGGGATCTCTGGCGCACTCTCTCACTGAAATCCAAATAGTAATCCTCTCACTCAGTTCTTTTTTCCTCTTCTTTCAGGTATCCCACTGCTGGGGTTTCTCATTGTGTTGCCCTTGACTATTCCATGGGCTCGACTTTCAGAATCATGGCTGGGAATAGTGCACTATTTGGCTTGCATTTTTCCACAGCTGGGCAGTGTGCTTTACCACCTCTTCATGAATCATGAGGGAGGCCCTGCTGTTTACCATACCTTGCTCACCCTTGATATGTGTGGGGTATGCATGGTCAACACTTTGGGTGAGTTATAAGTGGATGAATTACTGGCATGGAGGGGCAAAAGAACAAAGCTGCTATTTGCACTGAGAGCACAAGAGGACTGAAAGTGATATTTGAGCTGGGAGCAGGTTGTAGCCTCGAGGATATATGAATCAAATTGCGTTGGATTTGAGTACCGAAGAGCCAATCTTTTTGTGATGGCAGAAGCCATCCTGAGTAAAAGAACAGGAATGAAGATGTAGGATGGATGTTGAATTGAGCAGTTCTGGTTATGCTTAGAAAGGACATACATTGACTTAAACTTAATTTAAACAGTGAAAAACCTCATGTTTTTAATGAATGATCTTTGCATTGTAAAGGTAATTTATTTGGGGAAAAAGGGAGCTTTCTATCCTTGTGAATACAAGAGTGTTTGTTCTGAGAGGTCTAAAGGGCAGCTGAAATATTTCAGGATTGTTCCATGTAGTCCTTGCTTAACTGTTCAAAGTCATGATGGACTTCAAAAAAGATATTTACGACCATCTTCAAAGTTATGACTGCTGCATACACCCCTGTGGTCACATGATCGCATTTCAGGCACTTGGCAACTGGCTCGCATTTACAATTGGTTGCAATGTCCTCTGGTCACATGACTGCAATTTGATACTTTTTTGCCGTTTTCGGTAAAAAAGAAAAAATACCCATTGGATATGCTAGATTGATTCAATGACCGTGTAGTTCTCTTAAAAAACATGCAATTTATTTAATGTCTGTGCTGACTTACTTTACAATCATTGTAAAAAAAAAGCTATAAAATTGAGTCTGATCATGTTGCACCTTGACTTATGAGAATAATGGCTTATGACCAAAATTCTGGACTCCATTGTGGTTATAAATCAAGAACATTACTGGTCATGTACACTGATTGCCACTGATTTTATCCTTAATTTCTTGATGGACTAACTGTCTCTTTCCATACAGGTGCTCTGCCAATCATCTACTGCACACTGGCCTGTTCCCCACTTCCTCGTACTATTGCCCTGCTGATCTACACAGGCTTGTCAAGCTATGGTATCTTTTGTGCAGTAACTGCTCGCTCCAGCGTCCGGCGCTTACGTGCCTTTGCCTGGCAGGCTCTGTTCCGCTTCTTCTTCTTCTTCTTGCGTTGGGTGGGACTAGGAACTGGTCATCCCACTTCTCTACGTTCATACCTCATTATGGACGGCCTGGCCTTTCTTGGGGGTGTCATCAACATCTCACGAGTGCCTGAGCGCTGGAAGCCAGGCAGTTTTGACTATTGGTTCAACAGCCATCAGATTATGCACGTGCTGGTGGTAGTTAGTATACTCTATCTTCACTGGGGAGTAGTGGCTGATCTTCACTGGATTGCCAATTATGCCTGTCCAATGGAATGACTACATCATGTTTGGACTTCCACAGAAAATCTGCTGATTGAGAAGCGGGTGACTTTTAAGGTGTTGAACCACTGTTCTCATTGTTCAAGATCTTCTACAAGGGCTGTACATAAGAAAGGACATTTTCTGGATGTAATTTATTTAGAAGAGGTTGTGTTTTTTTCTGTAGGGGTTATACAGTAATTTCTTATTGATGATGATTATTCATGGAACAACTGGTGTACGATTTGTATACTTCTGAGTCTAAAATAATGAATTTCCACCATTTTGAGATTATTAGATCAGTTTGTGCTGTTCAACTATTCCAAATTACAATAGGCAAACGTCATTTGGTTAAAAACAATCTTGATCTCCAATAACATATGAGAAATAATCAACTGTATTGGTGAAGATTCCCATCCTCTCCCTTCAAATCTTATTCTTGTATAACTTTTTGTCATCAGAGCTGGACTTCAGGTAGTTTTAGTGATAGTCAGAAGAACCTAATTGTTGGATCTCTTTTTCATTTGCATTGAAGATGAAATGGGCACTGGGAAAAGAGAGATGTTCTAAGTAGAAGATATTGGAGCTGAGTGCAGTTTCTCTGCTTTTTAGAGACAGTTCAATACTTTTTTATCCAGGTGTCTTTCAGACACCATGCAATACTTTCTTATTTTTTAAAGGGCTTGTCAGACATCAAAATACTAAAATCTGCTGCATAGTTTAATTTTTTCTTTACCGACCAGATGGATAATTAGGAACCTTGAAACTGGATGTGGGTTGATGCGGAGGAGTCCAGCTTTCTGTCATCAACTTTAGGGCCATGACTCCTTTGCAGCATACCTCAGTTTTCTATCTCTCTCGGCAGAGTATACAAAAGTTTTTGGTCAGATGGAAATTTTTTTTTTTGCTACCACATTCCAGTTTTACCTTGACCAGAACAGTGCTTTTCAAAGCTTTATATTTTCTATGAATTTGGAAGAACTCTTTCTACTCCATTGATATGACTGCTACAATCGCAGTAATTAATAATCGGCAACTGCTGCTATCTTCTCCCCTTTACTACTGTCCTGACTGGTCCATTTACTACAGCTTCTGAATTTCAGTTCACTTCTTTCACTGGTTTCTTCAGTTAGTCCATTCTGAAGATTTTGCTTTTTAATTTGACTTGTTTGCAAATAAATAGAATCCTGAGATTGATTCTTTCTCTGAAGAATTAAGTTTTAATTGCTGATCCACAGTCAGAATTTTTTTGGGGAGGTGTTTTTTGAGGACCTAATCAGAAGAGGCAGGTTTAGGTTCAAAACAGCATTCTAGCAAATATTTTAAAATTTGGCTTTAAATTTGAAACTGGGAGAGCTAGTATTTCTTTTAGGTATCTAAATTTGGCTCATAGTCCTTAGCTGCTGAATCATATTAGGTACTAATACATGTAAAATCATTATCTAAATAGGGTGAAATATATGTGATTTTATAGGACCTGATGATTTTCCGCATCTGAACACTCAAAAAATGTGCATTATGCTATTTTCAATGTAAAATAGATTTTCAAGTGGAATTTTAGTGTTTTATGGCAGATTTTAAAATCAGGTTGTTTTTTTTGTTTAGCCTCAAAAATACACCTAAATCAAACAACTCATTCAATATTTGGGAGCCCTTTATATTTTGCATTTATGTAGATCACTAATTTGGCTTTTAAAAAGCTATGTGTAGATGCTTCTCTCCTTGAAATAGGGAGTCACTGTTTTCTATGTAGCACAAGTTACTCCATATTGTATTCATGAGGTACAGGATATTTAAGAAAATAGTTAAAACCTATTATGTGACCTTTACTGAAAACAAGTTTTCAATTCATAATAAGACAAATCTATTTGGATTTTAATTTAATTTAGGACTCTTGTTATCTCAGGGTAGATGGACATTGCTTATGTTCAAGCTGAAGCTTCACACTTCTTTAAAAGAGCAAGGCACCACATCAAAAAAAGCACTTCATATGGGTGGAAGGGAGAGATGGGAATTTTCGGTGTTTAAGGCCCAGATTCTTAAAAAAAATAAAGTTGGGCAAATGACAAATTTGGGCTTTTAATAAAGAATACTTAAAAATGCGGCTTATGATAAGAAATGAACTGCTACTTCAAATCTCTTGAAATTCTTCAGATGCTTTCCCTGTCGTGGGTCTGTCATCTTCAATGCAGGATAGGCCTTCATATGAAGTATGGAGTAACTTACCTAATTTTGTTCTGAAGCAGTTGAAACGGGGTCTTAAAAACTTTCACATTGGCAGCTTTTTCTGTGTCCCTACATTTGAGTGAATTGCTGTTAAGGGTGAGATCTGTAACTCTGAATCGTGGTTCAGCTAAAATTAATGTGCTGGCTGGAGCTAGTTGGAACCTTTCACAAGCGAAGGATCACAGGTTTCTCCTGGAAATCGTTCACTATAGTTGAAGATTCTCCTACTACAAGCTTTCTCTATTTTTATAAAACTACTGCATGTTTTACAAAAATTTAATGAAAAATTTTTTAACCAAGGTTTCAGTTCAGTGCTAATAGTTTATTGAAAGAAATTTGTTTCAGTTAAATCATTGGCTCTATATTCTAAAACTTTTATCACTTTCATCTGAAATGGAATAAGAGTTTGTCTTCAATTTTTCCCAGCATCATGGTCTTTTCCAATGAATCCTCTCTTCACATTATGTGGCCAAAGTATTCGAGCTTC
>JANHZU010004405.1:211757-225081 GCA_032468055.1 Acrochordus granulatus
GTCTGCACCCTTCCCCCTCAGCAGTTGGCACAAGCGTAGTAAGTTCCATGAACCGCTTCCCTTCAGAAAGACTTCGAGGATTCTCCTACCTCTTCAAACTCTTCCTCCGTCCCAATTCCCTCTGAGTCGCGAAAAAAAAAAGGCTCGGACTTTCCGTGAGCGTCGCAACCCCCAGACGTCGCAACCCCGTTTCCTTCAGCCCGGCCGCCGCCGCCGCCTGCGAGGCGCGCGCCAACTTTCCAACAGGGCACCCAACGCTCGGCTCTCGCGCCAAAATTCCAAACGGCCTCGCCCACTTCCGCCTTCTATGTCATAATCGTGACGCAGACGCGCGTGCGCCGGCGCCCGCGCTCGAAAACGAACTGCCGGCGGAGAGAGTCGTTGCCCACGCGCTCGGTCGTTGAATTGCGCTTTTCCAACGCCGTGGTCTTGAGATTCATCTTTCCTAGATTCATCGTTCCGCATCTCCTTAAAAGACGGTCATTTTACCTTAGCACCATCATTTTGAATCTATATTCTTTTATCGTTTGCGGCCCAAATCGGAGCTGCAAAACTCAGGACCATCACTGGATGGCAGCAAAGAGCTTGATTATATATCATGCGTATTTTTGTGACCTAAATGCAGGAGCCTTAGCGAGGAGAGAAATCTTTGTCATCTTCAAAGTGGTTTTTGAGAAACTTTAATAAAATGTTTGTGACTTCCTTGCTCAAAGTCAGTTTGAACAATGAAGCCGTAGACTCTTCTGTTTCTTTCATCTTTTATTTCATTTAGAGCTTTTATTTCATATATAATGAATGTTAATATAATAAAATGAGGAGTCTCCACAATCTTTATGCCACAGTGCTATGATACTTGTTATCACTGGAAGAAAAAATCATTTGTTGTCATGCTACGATCTGAATAATTATTTTGGAAGTTTAAAGTACAAGCTTATAAGATTGTGTCCTACATTAATTCAGAAAAAAAATCTGAAATGATAGTTCAGATCAGGATATTTTATAATACCCTCCAACCTTGCTCCATCCATGTTTGATACCATAAAACAGTTTTCAAAAAAAACACACACCTAAAACTTGAAACCTCATGGACTAAAATAGCTGCAAACCTTTGCTATGCTATTTCACTTTAAAATTGTATTTTTATAGATTATTCTCTTGCAGAGTTATCTCAGTTGTTATGTCACAAAAAATCTTTCCTTTTGTGTGGCAGTTAAAGACATAGTGTTAAATTGAATTGGTGTAAGCAATATAAACGTGTACATAAATGTATCTTTCCAGTGTTGAACAAGCCTCTTAGCAATAAGAAAGGCATGGAATGTCCATTTGCATTGTTTAGCCATCAATTGTCATAGGTATAATGATCAAAAGAATTTAGTTGTGTTTATTAAACCTTGTCTCAGGACACAAATTAACATGTGTAATGATTTATTCCCAGACTATACAAGTTTTAGGACATTACTAAAACCTGTTTTAATGAAGCATTACTCTCATTTCATCTCCAATAATATGATGATTTACTGATTTGTTTTCTATATAAATGCAGTGGACTCGAATAAGTACAAAATATTTTTGTGTGTGTGTGTGAATAAACTGTAATCTAGATCTCTTGAAATGTTTGATACAGAAGTTAAAAGAGTTTCTTATTGTTTAGATAAAACAGGAGTCTCCAATTCCTTGTTAAAATTTGCGTATCAAAATGATTTATCAATAAAAAGTATAAAGACTAATTATGGGGTTGATGATCTCATAAGATTTAGTGATTGCTTCTAATCACTTAAGTGTCTCTGAAGCTGAAAATACCAGTGATTGAAATTAAGATGGCAAATATAAATATTACCAGTAGCTAGCAATAAGCAAAAGCATTCATCCTTTAATGTAAAAAATGATATAAATTTATCATCCAAAAGTGAAGATCCCAACATTCATCCTTTTTTTCAGTATAACAAATTTTCTAAATCAATGTGTAGATTATTCTAATTTTAGCATGAGAAAAAAGATCAAAATTCAGAAATAATATACCATACCTGTCTAGCATCTAGAAGTTGGGGAACTTAAGCAGATTTTAGTTTGCTGCATTATATACTTAGTTAATGGAAATTCAAAGCAATAGAAGATATTCAATGGCATTTTTGAAAAATATTGTATATTTTTATATACAAGGCTTATTTTTGTGCACAAGGATACCACAAACACGCAAGACACTGAGAATGATAGATTTATTTTTAATGACACATTGGTATCTGATCCTTCAGAAATTAATTAGATGAAAAATATCTCTATAGACTGCCTTCTAATCTGTGGAATTTACAGGCTATATCTTGGGAGTAAAAGCATTTGCTAGCTTTTCAAACTGTGTAGTACTGATCACAGACATACTACGAGCCCTTGGAAAATATGGTTGACCAAAGCTTTACAAACTAACATGCAATGTTTTCACTCTTTTTTAAAAAAATGAAACATTCCTAATGACAAAATATACAAAAGGAAAAAGACACAATCATTTATATTGGAAAACCAAGTTGTTGGTCTTCAAAATTAGCACCAAAGATTGCCCAGATGCCAGATCTTGCTATAGGAAGTGTCACAGAGCAGTATTGTTTTTCAGCATTTTCCAGAAGGGCAGCGAACTAGGAAAGAAGACAAAGACAGCCATTGTTTCATATTCCAGTATTGCTCTTTACAGAGACAGCATGAGATGTTTTGGAAACACTTACCTTATTCCTCAAATGATTAGTTAGGAAGCCACTTTCCCAACATTCAAAAATTATTCCCTTTCCTTGCATATCTTCATAAAACTACATAATAACCCAATACAGTTTAAAAAAAACAAACTGAAATAACCAAAAGTACAAATACAATATTGTTTTAAACTGATAGGTAAGTCATAATATATTTATCAATAGTTCCTTCAAATGATGCTGAAATCTGTAAATGTAAAGATATTCGGGTTTCTGTTAGCAATCTCTAATCCTTTTCACATAAGCTGAAAACACAGCCTTCAGGAAAGATAATGTCTGGCTTAACACAATAGGCTGTTAGGTTTTGTTTAACCATGGTTTATTATATCACGGTGGCTAGGTTCACACAACATGGTTTGTAAACCACGACAGCTGGGTTCACCCAAAGGATAAATAACCACATTATGGCTTGTGAACCTAGTAAATGTTTAGATATAACTACTAGTGATTTTGTGGAACTTTTAGTTTTGTAGAAATGCCTAGAAATGCAGACTGAGATGCATGTTCTGGCTAATGTAGGTATGAGGATGAGCAAAAGATCAGTGTAACAGAAGATATATGTATTTCATCCTTTTCATCTTACCTCTATAGCCATTTCCCAGGAATCCATTCATTCCATATTTTGACTCCTTCCCTCCTAAAGTAAAAGAAAAAAGACAGTGTCCCAAAAGAGTTAATTTTTATTCCTCTTACATCATTTTCTTCTTTGACAATACTTCTTTATAATATTAAGCAAGAATTTGCCATTTAATAAATTTCAGTGTGAACAAATGTGACACTTTCATATCTGCATGTGTGCAAATTGCAGCACTCCAAAAGATGAATCCAGACAATTTAATCATACTTTCCCAACCTGTATCTAATCATAGTGCAAATATGTCCTGGAAGCATCGTTTTTCTACCATATCCCTGAAAAGTTGCCTTCATCTTAACCTGCAACCCAAAAGTGAGATGCAGTAAATTGTAGCCATCTTTAGTTGTAACTCTTCATAGGGTTAAATTGGTGTTAGACATCCACATGGTTTTGTGCATGTCTAGATTTGCATCTGCGTCACCTCTCTTGTGGGAGCTGCACTGGTTGACAGTTTGCTTCCAGGTCCAATTCAAAGTGCTGATTGTCACCTTTAAAGCCGTACAATGTTTGGGGCCAGCTTATCTGAACGACTGTCTTTTCCCAGTTAACAACTATCTGACCCACCAGAGAGGGGAAGCATGTTATGGGTCCCCTCTCTTAAGGAAGTTCATCAAGAGGGACCAAGAAGAATGGCCTTCTCCATCATGGCTCCCTCCTTGTGGAACTTCATCCCTGCAGAAATAAGACTGGCCCCCTCCTTGATACTCTTTCAAAAGATCCTAAAGACATGTTTTGCCCATGGATCTGGGGACTCAAGGGTGATATGGAGCATTAAGTGGTTTGTCTGATTGTTGTCTCAGGGGGCGGGGGGGATAATTGGATTTTTTATTTGCTTTTTTTTTTGTAAGCTGTTCAGTGTCACCGTGAGTATAAATTTTCTTAATAAATAATAAATAAAATAGGACCTGAACTCAGGCAAGCATCAGAGAGTTAGCCCATGTGTTCTGAAATGTGGAAGGCAGCTATTTAAAACAGGCCTTCTCAATAACAGCGCCTGGATTAGGAAGCACCGCCTGTTTTCTACAGAGAGGGTTCATACCGGTAATCGGAACACCAATGTATGTAATTACACTAACACTTTTAAAAAAACATTACTTTGTTTAATATTTGTCATGGTTTATTATGAATGAAGTCTTTGTGTTAAATGATCTGGTGGTTCCTTTTACTACAAGCAGTTAAACGGAAAAGTATTAAAGAACGTAGTCCTGAAGGATCTTATACTGAAAGACTCCAGAATTACTCCAGCTTGAAAAATAATTGCTCATTCCAAAAGTATGGAAGATTTGTTTATCAGATAAATGACAGTTTCAGGATATTAACGGCCGAATAAAAAAGATGGGAGAGCAAAAATGCAGCGCCACTTACTATATCCTCCTTGTGGCTGTCCAGGGCCTAGGGGACTGCCATGTCCTCCTCGCGCTTGCCCTGCAGCAAGGGGACCATACGCACCTGCCAGACAAAAGAAGAGGCAGAATGTAAGCACAGTAAAGGGGCAGGATAGTCTATGGTGATACGATGAACCTTTCCTCTCCGGTGATCCTCAGCCTAAGTCAGCCATTGCTCTTTTTATACTGATGACCCACTAAGATGCTGATGTGCTATTCTGGTATTTATGGCTGTCTGGATTGGCAATAAATCACTACTGCTATTGACCGTAGGGAGAATATTTGCTGACCGGCTGAGGAACAGCTAATGGCATCTCACCTAAAATACAGAGACCTGTCCAGGATCCACCGTCTAAAGCTGTTCTGGTCAAATGAACACATCCATCTAAAAGGGGGGAGGGCAGTGCAAAAAGGTGTGTTACACACTGTGGTTCTGGCTTGGCTTTAGCGTGTTAAGATCAGCATCTTTATCATCGAGATAAGGCTGGTATCATGTGACAAAGAGAGAAGATTAAGATTAGGGCTGTCGGAATACTCTAAATATATAACTACTAGCAGGCTGGAAACTAAGTTTTTTTTTTCGGAGGGTGGGGGTGAAGCCTCACACTTAACCTTACCTGCCCCCAGTCCATTAGCATGAAGGTCCCTATTGTTCAAATATCCTAGTCCATTTCCGTCGCCTGCACAGGACAGAGAAGTAGAAGATGGAAGGGGGAAAATGCGCAACGCAGAAAAACACATCAAATGCACTCTCACAATCCTCTCCTCATTCTGTAAGTGTTGATCCTCGGAATGGGAATTAGGAAAGCGTTACTGACAATTACTTGCCAACAATGACTTTCTGTTGTCTATACAGAATCTACACAACACTGAAAATCCAGCGGAGTATATTTCGGTCTCCCGGGATAACTGTGCTGGCCATCTGAGAGCTATTATTCTTCAACCACTCTCCAATTCAGGCAATACATTTCCATATAGAATACGACACTTAAGGAGCACTGAGCAGACCATCCTCTCTAAGCGGTCCAGTTGTACTGTTAACAACAGCTAGTCGTTGAAAGGTATAACTTGATTTTCTGCAGAGGGTAACCTTTATGTAGACACAAAGGTAGAGGTGCGTCTGTGTGTATTTCTGGCTTTCAACAGCCACAATGGGACAGGGGGAATAGCAATGATGCAGGGGTTATTATATCTGCAGCCCTTTTGGGTGGGAAAGCTTATTTCTTTCACCAGAAAACTGGCACATTAAACTTAACACAATCATTTTGCTACTTGAATTGTGTTTTAACAAAGGTGATGTCAAAAGTTGCCAATCTGCTGCTAAATTTGGAACTTCCAATGCTTAGGACTGCAAGGGGTCCATCAACTAGGGATTCACCCTTAGCTTAATAAAGTCAATCACTGCAGTTTGAAAATCAGGATTTATAGCAGGGTGGTGTGTGAACCTAGGTGATTGCAGTTTATTCAAGAAACCATAATTAAACCATGTTTTACAATAAAAACCCAGTCAATACATCATTAATTTAAAGCAAAATTCTCTCTTTTTCTGGGCTTGTTTTAACATGCTAATCTAATACTAATTAGTATGCTAATCTAACAGCTCCTCACAAATTTGAGGGTACTGCCCAGAGATATGAAAGAAAACGGGGAAAAAAAAAGATGCAGGAGCAAAATTGATGCTCTTTTATTACCTCAGTGCTATGTCAACTGTTTTCCATTGATCTACAACTTGGAGGACATGAATAATGACTTTTGCTTTTTCAAGATGAATTATAGCTCAATTCCTATTTCCATCCCAACTTCCAGGAAATTAAGTTTCTTACCATCCAGTCCTATTGCCTGGGCAGGCTGGGATTCATATCCTACTTGTGTCCCTCCTGGGTGAAAGAGACCAAAAAGTAGGAAAGTGAATTTTTAAATCAACAGATAAAATAAATTCTCATATTACACAGGAAAAGGAAAAGGAGCTTATTTCTTCTGAATACCATATTGGCAAGCAGTAATCATATGGCCTAATCCTGGAGTCAGCAAACTGAAGGAGATGGGAGCTGCAACATGGCCTCCCAACTTTCTAGGGGATTATAAGAAGTCATTTGCTGATGTTGCAAGAAGGATTATTCTTTGTTATTTTTTCCTTGTTTTTTAAGGGAACAGATAAGAAAAGGAGTTTTTGGGGGCCAAATTATTCCTATTTTTATCTTTAAAATCCCCATTTCAGATTATCATTTGGAAGCTCATTTCATGTGTTTTGGAGGAAATTGCCTCCTAGAACCATCTGTTCGCAATCCCTTATTTAATTTTGGAAAATATAAAGAAAGAAAAATGAAGTGCTTGTGGAAAGATGCTGGGTGGGATGCATGTGTGTGTGACATGTGGCCCTGACTACTAACCAATTTTACTGTTAAAGAAAAGGAAGCTGCAGTGTCAAACTGAAAACAATTAGACCAGAAGTTGATTCAGATCTTTGAACAAAATGTAAACCAAGGGCAGGAGATTCATCCAAGATAATCTAGAACGCTGGAAAACAATCACAAAACAATTACAGGAGTTTCATAATAGTTCTTACCAAAGGATCTTGCTTTACCTTCAACTCCAAGACCGGCAGGTGGAACACCATATGGCAGCTGACTAGATTCTCCTAGAAGAAGGAAATTTTTAGTTTCAGTGTGCAAGAGATGTAGATTACAAAGAAATGAATGTCCTGCAACAGTCTACTCCTGAACTTCAGTTTAGCTTTCCAAAAAGACAACAAGCTACCACTGAAAGCTGTTCCTCTTTCATGTTCTTTCTAGGAATACCACTGTATCTGCTCTTTTCTTTGACCAGAAGTGGAATTCAATTCGTATAACCCCTTTCCTCTTTATGGGTTGGAGTTCCTCCCAATACTGAAGATGAAAAATATCATCTTACATATGTGACCTATTTGGAATAATCATTTCAGTTCTTAGAAGCATTACCTAGTGGGGGAAGATCTCTCTTTTTCTGCAAATTTTCTAATCTGTTCACAGGCATAACACTTTTCTAACAAATCTAAAATTGGGATTTTTAAAAAAGTTATCCTGAGTCAGTATTAGATATACATGAATGCTATTTTTTGTTCTTGTACAGTGTATAAACCCCGCCACAAATCATTTTGCTTTACAACACACCATATCTGACAGCACTGAAATCTCTCAGGCCAGTAGCTTCTAGATGCTGTGGTTGCCTTCTGAATGGAGGTTGCCCAGCCCCTGTAACAGAGATGGCACAAAAGATTAATTGGAACAGTCTCTTCCCTCTGTAGCCACCCACACTTCCCACATCTTGAGACAAATCTGCAAGCACTCCCACAGCTACACCTTTAATTTCAAATAAATGGAACAGGCATTCTCTCTCCCTAGGTGCAGCTTTTCCCAATGTGACACTGTGATAATAGACTACAGCTTCTATCATCCACAGCCATTTTTTGTCTAGCACCTTTGAAGGACACCCTCTGCAGAAAGAAGCTTGAGAAGATCTGTGGTTCTTCCACAAGAATTTCTCATTGCCTTCCTCAAATGATATGATTTGTTTTTTGCAGGAAACCATGATAGAAGGGCTTAAAATCAGAATAACTTTCAATGTAGTTGTGCTCAATTCTGAACTTGGTGCTCAGAGTTTGCTAAGCGCTTGGCAGAGTCCACTCAGCTAACTTCAAACTGCACAAGGATTTGTTGGGTTGCCAGTATTGTTCTTCATTCTATCACAGCTTGAAGACTTACCTCTAAACTTGGTGGCGGCGGCGGCAGCAGCAGCACCTGGGCCTCCTAGCTGACCGCCATATGGAATCTGGGCACCTGTGAATGAAACAAGTCTAAGGATTGTGTCCACACAACACTTAAGCCATCAACTGTCAGGTACGAAAGACCAGAAACAGGTGTCAAGGTTTACTGCAAGAATTGTAATAAAATTGCAAAAAAAAAGCAAAAATTTCTCAAAAAAGGCAGCTGGACTTTTATTAGTAGTTGTAATTGGAAACATTTCATCTCCTATCCAGGAGACTTTCTCAATCCATGTGGAAATGGAAGAGGTGGCAAGAATGGCAAAAAGATAAATATAGGACACAAACCAGAGAAAATTCTCACACAGTAAGTTAAGCAGTAAAGATTTAGCTTTGCCCTTAAGGATCAGCACAATCACACCTCAGAGGATGCTGAAAGATTTTTGTGCAGATGAGTTAGAGCTACATTGTAAACAGGAGCGTTTACAAAATGTTTCTGATTACATCTATTAATAAAAGTCTAGTTGCCTTTCTTGAGAAAGTTTTGCAATGTTTGCAATTTTGCTACAAATCATGACCTGGATTAATGAGAATATACATAGATATTTACAAGAATCTACTCCACTAACGTTCCAGCACCTGTGGGTGTTCAAAATAGTTCACTGACAATCAGGGAGGGTTGTCACTTGTGTGTTTGTCACTGCATAGCGATTCCAGACTTTTCTCTTTTGACTCTTCCCCCTGTCTCTGCCATCTCCTCTCCTATATCAACATAACTATGGTTTGCTCAATTAACCTAATTTTCTGGGTTTCCCCTGCCAATTATGTCTGACCCTAGGGGGAAGTGTTCATCTTCAGTTCATAGCCAAATGTCCAAATATGCTTCCGTGGTCATGTGGCTGGCATGACTGTACACCGAGGCGCCCAGATGCTGTTGCATGCTGGACTTTAAACAAGGCATATGGGCTGAATTTGCACAAAAAGTAAAGCTGAAATGTGGTTGGTTATTTTCTGCAAAAAACAGCCTGCATCTTACTGTTTCAGCCCCACTGATTCAGGATCGACTGAGTGGTGATTAATCTCTTACAAAAATGCATCTTTCCTGAAATCAACTTTCTCCAAACTGATTGTTCACTTCCAAATCCACAGTTGTAAATGGAAGGAGAAGCGGAGAATGGAAGATCAAAAACAAGACCTTCTACGTTTTAAAGCCAATATATCCACAGAAAAGGAAGCTTGTTTCATCCTGAGACCACAGGATCGATGGGGTAAAGATGCCATTGATGCTGAACATTCAAGTAAATAATAACATATAATAATTTGTGTCATTTTCTGATCCAGATTTCTCCTTTTGAAGCTACACTTTCTCTCACAGGGGCTATACGGTCCTGGGATAATTTCAGTCAAGAAAGTGATACGATAAAGAAATGGCAGAAAAAGCCCAATCCCATTCTAGCCCTGATTAAAATTCACAGACAGACTGACTGGGTTTGCACAGCGTTTTAAGCCACAGCCTAGTTGATACGGAGATAGTCTGCGATATGTGTAAACTCAGCGAATGTAGTTTGCACATCCTAGTTTCCGGCTTAGCCCGAGAGTCTTCGGATTTCGGCGGCATATAAATTCAATAAATAAATAAATAACTTGCGATCAGTGATTATGGCTTAGCCTGATGTGGCATGTTCAAGAAACCATGATCGAAGGGGGAACCGTGGCTAAGCACAACATGTGAAATCTACACGTTTGCTCTTCCAGAATGATGATCCATCTAGTTATGAATCTCATTGGGTCAAAGAAATCATTGATCCTTTTGCTCAGTCGCGGTAGTGCGTGGACCTGGGATTCCAGTCACGTGGCATACTCAGAAGAGCACTTCTTTCGCCATGAATCTTGAACGCCACTGAAGGGAGACAGCGCATTGTCTGAGTCTCCTGTAAATTGCCTGGCGCCTTCAGCTAACGTTCCTGCTCAGATGACTTGCTCCCTAACTATCACGCTTGCTTAACTAAAGCACACGATAACCCAAACCACCTCTCATGTTGAGCCCATTTCTTTCTTATTTTTTGGCTTCTCCCATACCATCACCGTTCCCCGAAGTGTAGTGGCAGCGGCTGCTGAATTTGAACATGAACAATCAACGTTCAGACGTGGTCTTCGTCGTCAACTTCCTCAGAAAGCTTAGGCAGATCGCCATCCTCTTAGCTTACCCTCCCTTACCAGTTCTTCTGTTAAAATGGGCTCTCTAAACTCTACGGAGGAAAGGAGAAAATCAAATGCGAGAAATTCATGCCACCCCTCCTCATTTCCACCTGGCTGAGCTCCAGCAAGAGGAAACCCGTTGCCTCCAGCTCCGTAACCTGAAAATGAAAAAGAAAATGTGATTTTCCTAGCCAGCTAGAAACAAAAACCATCCGTCTCAAATTATCTATTGTTGTGCTGTTCTATAAAGCCAGCAAAATCACTGGGAAAAGAATTTATCTGTTATTATATTGGTCAACAGCTCCACATTCTGGACATACCTATTTATTGCAACAAGTGATGTGCAACAACATTTTGTCTGGGCTTCTGAATTAGTGACGCCACGGAAAACTAGGAAGAAGTTGCATGTAGTAGATACACAGCGGTGATTTGGATCTGCTTTGTAAAAATTCTGTGCACGGGTAGTCCTTGACTTTTGACCATGTGTTGAGTGACCATTCAAAATTATGGCGGTGCTGAAAAAAGTCCAGTCCTCAGACTTTTGACCAGTCGTTACACTTACGACTGTTGTACTCATGTTCCTGTGATTGCAATTTGGGTGCTTAACATCTGGTTTGCATTTACAACTGACTGCAATATCCTGCAATCACGTAATTATGATTTGCAACCTTTTTTTTTGCAGTTTTTGGCAAAAAACCACTCATCTAGAAGAATCAGCTCACATTTACAATGACGGTATTTGCTTAACGATGCAGATTTGCTTAACTGTGGTGGTTTTCTTAATGACCATTGTAGAAATGGTCGTAAAATCAGGTCTGACTCAACCTACAACTGCAATTACTTACGATCAAAATGTTGGTCTCAATTATGGTCATAAAGTTAGGACTACCTATATATCACAAATCCCAAAACAAAATGGCAAAAATGAGATCAAAGAGGAAAACAAAGAGGTAATCTATGTATAATAATATAGCTCGGCCGAAGAAGCTGCTTTATAACCAGTTTATTGACCTACTAGCTCAGTACTGGTCACTCTGACCTGCCTCCTACCAGAGGTTTCTTGCTTAAAAGATGGCGTGTGCTGAATTTCTGTATGCAAGTCCATGAACAATGGGGTATCGTTAGTGCAAGTCTGTGAAGAGTTCTCCTTTCAAAATGCTTCCTTCTGGACTCATCCTATGCGACAACAAATGTAGCTTTCTTACCATTGCCATATCCATTCTGCAGTCCATTGCTTGGGTAGCTTCCGGCTCCAACACCTCCCAAATATCCTGTTGAAAAAAATACACCATAAAAATTAAGACAAGTGGATAGACACTCCTCTTCTTCTTCCTCATCTTTTGTTTGGCCAACACAATAAAGCTCAGATAGCAGGGCTGACATGGAAAACTGGAAATAATTCCTTCTGAATATGTGCAGTCTATCTTTCTTGTTCAAATGAGATGTCAGGGGCAGAGTCTATAATAGAAGACATGTTTGAAAAAGAGAATTGGGTCTAAATATCTCACTTTAGAGACATAAATGTTTAGGGAAACTCCCAGTATCCACAGTTTTGCAGCTAGACACCATGTGGGCTAATTCCTTCTTCTAGGTTATCCAGCTGGTGGTAGCCATCAAGAATGAGCCCTATTTGTATCCTGCTCACAGTAATCAGAAGCTAAGACTGTTCTGAATGCTTTATTTCATAATCTTCTCTGTTCCTTGCCAATCTGTATTGCTCAGGATTCAAAGCAATGGGGACACAGTTGCAGGACTCAAGGTGCCAGGGAAGAAAAAGTGTTGAGAATGCTATTTATAAAATGTATGTGACATGGGCAAGTTCTACGTGCTCTCAAGATGACAAAATTTAAATTTCAAAATTCCATCATCCTAAGCAAGATCAGAGGATGAAGCTTCTGATAATCTGTTTTAAAATCTTAGATACCTGTTCATTATGTTCATATTTGGAAAATTCATGTTTATGAATCATGAGAAGGAAATGCCGAAGAGGAGAATCTCTGTGGAGATTCGTGACAAAGAAGAAAGAAATGGTATTGGAAAGATCTCTGCAGAGACATAGTAAAAATTAGAAAAGAAAAACCAGATTGCAAGAAGGTGACTTAGAGAAGAACAAGAGCATGAAATGCAGGCCTCAGATGTCACAGATTAATGTCCTAAGCTAGGAAGACCAGTTTACTTACACAACCGTAATCCTGGTGATGCCTTGTGAATTCATACAAATAAATTCTGCATCTGCAGTGTCGCCTATTCAGAATTTTCTCAGGTTCTAGCATTTTATAGAATCATAGGGCTGGATGGGATCTTTGAGGTGCCCAATGTTTGAATCCTTACCTTCATCTGCCATCACAATTATAATGGTGGGATTCCTAGTACTCTCTCACTTCCAAAGGCAGTCACAATGCCTCAAAGATGAGATGTGTTATTTTTGGACCCAAGTGACATGGGCAGGTTGATTGTGTGAATTCATAGATGTCCTTTGAAGAATCATAGTTACAGTTGAGTAACCAGTTCTTCTTCATCATGGTCTTTGTGATTCAACACATAGAGGAGAGCTACAAGTTACCATACCTGGAGATGGGCAAGAGATCAAAATAAGGATAAGACTGGCTTATTGAGACCAAAGGTACAA
>JANHZU010004405.1:225181-240840 GCA_032468055.1 Acrochordus granulatus
GTAAATCACACTCAATTAAAATATAAAATTTAAAAAAATAAATTAAAAACAATAAGCTGGCACATTTTTAATGGAGCAATATTTGATTTCTCTAGCCATCCAGGTCAATACTCAGGGTGACATACATCATAAAAATATTAAAACAATACAAAATAAATATATATTACTGCCAAAACTATTTCCATGGCTATTAATACAGCAAAAAAATAGGGCCCTTAACACACTCAGGGCTCCAAGTCCAAGCATATCTTTTCCCTATTTTTCCTAGGACACTTCTCGATGGTCTTCCTTTCTATCTTTGACCTTTCCAAAATCAGTTTAAAATGTACCCAAGACGTAGCCAGGTTGCCCTTCAATCCCATAAGAATGCTATGAACAGATTTAAAAGAATAATGCAATTCACAATAATGAACTGGGAATTTAACCTTTTAAATTTTTGGTATTGTCAACCCTGAGCTAGTAGACTAGGGCCCCTAGTAGACTAGCTCAGGAAACTAACTTCACAAGAAATACTAGAATTCTTCTTGAAGCTTGAAAGCTGAACCATGTTTCTTCTTTCCTCCCTCTCATGCCAATCAAAGTGAGTCAAAGTGGGGAAAACTTGGTTTTCTTTCTCATACCTTCCTGTTTTCCTGGGCTAAGTTCCTGTTTTCCTAATAGTTGCTGCATATTTTGTTCAAAATTATCTCCATACTCCTTTCTATGCACATGCATGTGTGTATGCCTCTCAGTCAGTTTGACTCCTGGCAATTGCCTGGATTAGTCCCTGCAGATTTTTTGGCCAGGTTTTTCAGAAGTAGCTTGTGATTGCCTTTTCCCTAGAGTTGAGAAAGAGTGACTTTAAGGCCGGATTAGAACTCACAGACTTCCTGTTTCTACTTTAGTGCCTTGCCCACTACACTAAACTGGGTCTTACATTCCTCTACAAAAGGTAAAGGTTTCCCTTGCCAGTTGTGGCTGGCTCTAGGGGGCAATTCTCATCTCCGTTTCATAGCCAAATATCCAGTATTTGGATGTGGGTTTCCAGCCAAATCTTGATGAATTATAATTGTTGCTGTGACCCACTGACAAGATTTTGGGATGATATATGAGTGCCTTTCAAAGTATATAATTGCAGATCCTTCTTAAAGGAAACCATTTAGCAAAAAGAAAAATGAAGTGGCTGCTATCTATTTATCTCATTTCTTTGTCAAACTCCTTTCTTTCTTTATTGCATTTATATTGCTGAGAGTCTTGCCGATGCAGCAATGGATGAATGGATGGATGAATAAATGAATAAAAAATAAACTGCATGTTGAACATGAAATGCCATAGAAAGTCCATTATATGTTGTCTTTTGATTTAGAAATAGCTAAGAAGGATGACTTCATTGAGTAAATGGAAGTCAAAAACACAGCTGGCAGGAAACAAGACCTGAATGAAGGATGACTTTGTGTCCTATGTAAATGTAATAAATTCATCTCAATGTAGGACACAGAGTTTACTGGCACTTCTGGCTAATCTGATAAGAACGAAAAAGGTCATCTTCCAAGAAGTAATGGAAAAGACAGGTAATTATGGGCTTCAAGGGTTTCAGTACCGATGTGGACAGTGGGCTATAAAACCTCTCCAAAGGGTTGGCTCAGAGCCTATTTCTGGAGATGCCCTGAGCCAATAATCTTTGTTATGATGGGCTTGCACAGACAAGACTTATTTTGCTACCACTTTTCTGGCATGTTCTAAAAATAGACTGCTGAAGACCACATAGGCTGAGCAATGCCAGGCACTTTGCCTTGAGAGAAGTTTAAGATGATGTTGAAAGAAAGAGAGAAGAACAAAACTGTAGATGGTACTTTTGTAGAGGTCAGAGGAGAACAAAGAATGGTGGGAAGACAGAGTCTCAGTTTTACATGCTGAATGCTACGAAGGTCCCAGTCTTCCAGGCTGAATGCTAAAAATGGCTCTAGAACTTTGTATAGCTTTACCAGGATCAAACCCATATATAATAACAAGTGAGAACTGGCTCTGTTTTAAGTAAAAGCAGAGAGCATTAGTAAACAAATTGAGCAATGTAAATATGTCATCTGCAATGTACAAGTTAGCCTAGCTGTTTTGTGTTGGAAGAAGATAAGACCTTCAGATGTCCCACAATAAATCCACTGAAAAAGCTGAAATCCTATTACCTGCTTTGGAAGGTTTGCCTCTTGCTCCAAGACCTGTGAGATGAGAGTGAGAAGTCAGATCTTCATATATTCTGCAGATGAAGCACTTTTGGAGAATACGTGCATATTTGGCATTATTTTTCTCATTTGAGTAAGCAGCTGAAATCCTGAACAATGAGATTCTGAGCACTTCACACTAATAACAGTCACGCTGTTGGAGTCATATAGACATGTATATATACATGCACAGTCCAAAAGGAGAAACAGACTATGATTTGTATAAGAAAAATATTTTAAAAAAGGATCTGCCTCAATAAATGGAGAGAAGGGGTTGTTCAGAATGCTGCCAAAATTTATGGGTGAAAATATTCAAATTGGACCCAGGAAAAGTTATCAATTAAATGAAGAATCTAAGACCTCACATTAAAAATATAGAAAAATCCACCAGCATTGAGTGTTTGGCAAACTAGTCATTATAGGATTTCATCCTACAGAATCTTCAAATGAAAGAGGCCATTTCCAGAAAGTCATTTCCATTTCCAGAAAGTCAGCACAGGCAAAAGAAGGGTTGTTTTTAATCAAGAAACATAATTAAGTCACTTAGTGGGCCTCTAAGCTTCTAAAAAGGCATATTTGAGCAAGATGTGTGTTGCCACTGAAATGTTAAGAGGAAAACATTTAGAAGCGCCTCATCAGTCCAACGTGAACTTCAGTTTAACCTGGGATCTATTTATGGAGTACAACTGGTGTGCTGCCATATCTGAAGTTTGGGCTCTTTTAAAATAAGGATTGTTGACTACGAGTGATTATTTTTCTTCTATCGATCACATAGCTAATCTGAAATTTTATTTTAATATTAGTTAAATGTAACAGTTTATATGGTGTTAGACTGTCATGATCAACCATGCATTTGTTTTAATTCAAGTTGATACATAGAGATAAACGTGAGAGGTACTTCTGCCAGTGGGCATAGCTGGTACTTTGTTCAAATGTTATCATAAATTATTCTGCAAAAATTTTCTCCGCAATATCAGTGTTTTCTAATGCTTATGTATCCTTTTTTCCCCTTTTTCTTTTGAAATAAATTAGCTAACTTTTTTTTAAAAGAAGCACCACTTCAAATGGGAAGAGGAGACATAAAATGAAGAATGAAATATTCAAGTCGGGATCCTTACCTCCCATGGGGAGACCAGCATGGGGGTAACCAACACCTCTGAAACCTGGAAAGCAAAGATGAATCATGAGCTGCATCCTAGTTTGAACATTGCTTGTTTTTTAAATTAGAATTTAAATTCATAGCGGTTATATTTTATTTCTATGTGAACAACACAGAAAACTTTTTAGGCAATCATGCCAGAGCAACTTTCTCTAATCTGATACCCTTAAAGACTCTTGTAGACTAGAGCATCATAAGAGCCCTGGGCTGAGAAAGTTATGCTTGCCCAGTATAAAAGGTCTCAGATGAATTCCCAAATTCATAGCCAGCACAAGTCTGGAAGTACTGTATATGCTAAGCAAAACAAGTTTCATAGCAATGCACATATTTCAATTTTTTAAAAAATGCTAGAAAGTTGACATTTAGAAACATTTGGTTAAAATCTGTTTGGAAAATAGTTCCTGATGTGTCTCTTTGTACTTAGTTCAACATAGTTTTTGTTTAATAGTCTTCAAAAAGGGCCAGTCTTGCAAGATGATTTAAAAAGGGATTTGTGCACTTCTCCGATCAGGTGGTTTACTTCCCATATCTATAAATATGAGTAGAGCTCTATGTTTAGGCCAAATCAAATCTTCTTCATGTCTCATCAGAAGTACTGCTATAATCAAATGTAATCAGTGAATTGTCCATGGTTATCATTAGACAAACACACTGAGGCAATTGATTCCAATTGCTGGCATGGAATATCATAAAACTGAAGCAAATCCTTAATTATGAAGATAATTTTTTAAAAGGCCAACCATTGTTCATCTTTGTGCAGGCAAATATATTTTATTTTCCTTGGTCTTATCTTATTCATGTGTCATTACTCAGACTTAGTTTTGCTGTCTAGTTTTTTTTTAGATTCTGCACATTTACTCAGTCATCAGGGAAAAATACATATAAATTCTTAAAATGTATCTTCCATTATCAGGGGTCTAGAGAAGGCATCAGTACTGTACTGTAGCTCTTTCAACACTTTTTCAGTTGCAGAATCCAACTGGTAACTGTGCCTCCTCTACCATCTGTCCTTGACTTGGGTGGGTCTGTTATCCTGGCGATTCACTCTTTCTCCAGTTCGCTTTCCTTTCCATCTGCTTTAACTCTTCTTGTTCTAATGGATTGGGTCAAGTATGAATGGACAGCCTTTCTAATTTTTGCACACAATTCAGTCATGCGGGGCACAATCATTTGTAAGTAATAGTGCAAAAGAAGTTAAGCTTAATAAATGAGTTCATTTTCCATCATTCATTTCTCTTACAGGAGAAACCCTCACTTGTTAACAGAGGATGAAGAAGTCAAGCCATCATTTTGTGCTAAAGATGCCAGTAATAAAGGATTTCTATGGGCTTTGCCCCACTTGCATTTAACTACAGCACAAACATATCTTGGGAACATATTTTTCCTACCATGTCCTCATGCAACAATCGAGACTGGTTTAAATTGTTCCAGTGATAAAGTAGGGTCCCCCCCTTATCTGGGCAGTATCTAAGGGCAGCTTTAAGGTATCTAAAATCTGTTAAATTTTGTTGCTCATTACCTTGAAGGAAAATCAGTTGATTTCAGTAACTGAAAGCAAAGCCAATTAAGGAAGGACAGGAATCAATGGATAAACTGTATGCCAGTATAATCCTCTGCTGACTCAAGGATGAGTATAGAGAATTTCAACTCAAAGGCAAGAAGAGTTCCTAAATCTAATCCTTATCTCCCACCTTCCCATGATGTTGAGAAATGGTGAGAAGTTATAAGTAGGAGACTGCACAATGTGCCAACATGGCACATTGTGACCTTGACTGATTTAGATGTTCCAAAAATGATACAAGGTGTGCAATGGAATATGGAATGACCTTGGGAGAGAGAGGGAGAAGAGATGCTGCCTACGGAATAATTAGATAAGAGAAGGTATCGTCTGCAACTGCATAATGGGCAGAGGAAGAAACCCAGAAAGGAACTTTCTTAAGATTTCAGGCTGTAGGAGATTTGTACTTTCAGGCTTGCAAGATTTTGTTAATAATCAACTCTAAACCTTGAAATAAAATAGAATTAGCTCATCTTGTTGTGTTCTTGCCTGGTCTACCTGGGAAGACTGGTAATGTGGAACATTCAGAATGGGCCTGTTTTTTATGTTGGATTATTGTACTGGGAAAATTTGGGATGTCTACTTTGAACATAGAACACTGCATGCGTTGAAACTGAGCAAGTAAGTCCTATCATACCAGTTCCATATCCAGCTGGCATTCTGTAATCTGTGGAGAGGCAGAAAAATTCGGACAGAGAAGCATTAGATACACATATCAATCACTTCAGAAAAAAATGGAATTGCTGTTAAAGTCCTGCAGTAATAGTTGCACAGTATATAAAACTGTGACCTCAGGGCTACATGTTCCTCCAAGCCTGCTGCTCTAAGCTCCTTCCTAAATTATCAGTGGGACAATGGTTTAATAAATGGGCAACAATCTGTGTAAAAAATGTCCCCTTTTTGGCCTGAAGCCATTGAAAAGACAAAGGTGGGCTTCAGCTCCAATGAAAGTGTGCATCCCTGCCAAATCTCTTTTAAATCCCCTCACCACAGTATCTGGATAAGAACCTATGCTAGGAGCGAAGGATCAGGCTTAACTGATGCAGTACTAGCTAACAAATTTACTGATGTTACAAGATTACAAGAATTTCTCCAACTGCCCACTGAACACCTGTACTCCCAAGATAAGGCTAACAGTCTTCATGAGGAGTTGGACCTCTGGTGTTTGTGTATGTAATGACCCATGGCTAATTCCCCTCTTAACCCCTAGCTCCACCCCTCCTTCTCTCACAACCTGATTGTTAATGTCTTTTCAAGCATCCTGGAATAGGTCTGCTCAGAGTTGGGTATATTGCACTGAGTAGAAGAAATCAACTGCTCTATCTATGTTAAGTAGGCATTATAGTCTCTGATGCGTATTTAGCATAGAAACTGTCAGTGTGGGATTTTGTTCTGTCAGATTGGAATCCTACTGTCAACAAGGGCATTGCTCACCTGGCTTCCCTGGTTTGCCCCCAAAACCTTGTGCAGCCCCAAATCCATTTTGAACTCCTGCAAGGATAAAAGTAAGGAAAGCTAAAACCTGGGGTGTGATGACTGCAGGCAGATTTAAGGTGATTTTCTTCAAACCATAATTTTTTCTTAGTATTGGCAAAGAAATTTTGCATCAGTTCTTTCAGACTAAATGGGTTGTGACGTGTGCACAAGCAGAGAAACAGAATGTACTTGTCAATCACTGTGACTGTGCTGGCCTAGAAATCCTATCCGGGTTGCTATTAAGATAAGAGTATTGAACGAGAGAGAACATGTATAAATTCCTTTCTAACTGATGGAAGAATGGGATGAAAAAACGGAACGATTACGTTTGTGAACTCCTTGATCTTAAAGTAATTGTTCCAAGTTCACATTTGTGAACTCCACAGTAGGCGTGTGCGACGTGTTCTGTCCTAGAACGTTTGGAGATTGGAATGGGCCGTACTGAGTGGTCCATAAGTGGCTTGAACTTGACCCAGATCTTCCCAACCTAATCTAGATGCTTCAAGCATCAAACAGGCATTCTCAGGTTATTCAGACCTCTCAGAATGAATCAAATTCTAGGATTTCAAATTCTAGATTCAAATTTTCTCTTGGATAAAATTTTGCACACCTCTGTGTCACTAGGAATATCTGGCTCTACATTCAGTGTAAATGAAGAAGCAGATTAGACTTATCAGGTCAAAATCTGCAAAGTGGAAGACGCTGCATAACAGTAGAAGCCACTCTCCTTTTCTACATGTGCACGTGCATACAAAAGAGGCAGGGCTTCATGCAGAACACCCTACCAGCCATTTTGAAGATTAGGCCATTGCTGACTACTCAACATCAGCAGAAGAACATATTTTGAAAGCTTCATAATTACTGGAAATACATAACTATCTCTCTGCAAATAACAACAATACAGTAATCCTCGATTTATGACCGGTTGCTTCGTGATTGTTTGAAGTTATGACAGATCCCCCCGCAAAGGGACTTACAAAGGTACTTACAACCGTAATCCCACAATCCAATGATGCTCTCCCTGGTCATGTGACTACATGTTGGGTGCTCGGCAACTGGCCCACATTTATGTGCAGCATCCCATAGCCACATGACCATGCTTTACAAGGTTTTTTCCAAAACCCGGCATTTACTTCCAATTTTTGGCAAAACTGCCCATAGCAAAAACGGGTTCGCTTTGCAACCACCACATTTGCTTAACAACTTTCAAAAAAGGTCATAAAAATGGATCTGGTCATGTGGTGACCTGTTTTATGACTGTCACGACTGATGACCTTAATGGACAGGCTCCATTACGGTTGTAAGTTGAGAACTACAGTAGTTGTATTCAAGCACATCAGCAAAGCGTAGCATTTTCAGGTAACTTTTTTGCTTTCTGCTTCTGTGGTGTTGGTCACACAGGGAAGCATTCAAGGGCTGATTCTGTCAACAAATTCCTCCATCTCTGTGTCATCAAATGTAGGAGAGGCTTCAGTCCTTCCAGGTTTTTGCAAGGCAAATGTTTACAAATGTTTCTGTTTCTGCCAAACTCTAGCTCACAAATACCAAAAAAAAAAAGCACAAAAGTTTTATGCTGCTTTGATTTATACCACTTATCTGGCTGAACTTACCTAGTCCTGTAGTTAATCCTTGGGCCCCGAAGGCGGTGTATTTTCCTATGATGATCGAAGACCAAGATGGAAAATGTAAACAGAGATACAATTACAGGTCAATCTGTTCTACAAATTATGACTGATATTCCTTTTTAACTTTTATCATATGCTAAATGTAATATGAACCGGGAAGAAGACCTGGGTTCAGGTGCCCTCTCATCTGCAACACTCACTGGTTCCATAGATTGGTTAACAACTACTTCTCGGTTTAATTTAAAGGGTTGTAATGGGGATAACAAGCAAGGAATATGTAACACTCTCTTATGAGGGACTTGAGGGATGCATTCTGCTGCTGATATTGGAGGTGACACACACACACAGCATAGGGGTCACGGTGGCCTAGCACTTAAGATGCTGGGCTTGTCGGCCGGAAGGTCGGCAGCCCAAGTTGGAGATCCAAGCGCTGCGTGATGGGGTGAGCTCCTATTATTCGGCCAGCTCCTGCCACCCTAGCAGTTTGAAAGCACGTAAAAATGCAGTTAGATACATCAATCCCACCTTTGTGGGAAAGGTAACAGCGTTCCATGCGCCTCGGTATGTAGCCCTGCCGGCCACATGACCTTGGAAGCGTCTTCGGGCATCTCTGGCTCCCTCGGCTGTGAATCAGAGATGAGCATTGCCCCCTAGAGTCAGCCACAACTGGCAGGGGAAACCTTTACCTGTTTTATGGGGATAATTTAGGAGGGATTACCCTGCTTAATCTTTTTTAGCTCCTTAACAGGATGATAATATCAAAGAAAAGAGCCAGTCTGATGAAGAGGTTAAAGATACTGAGCGAGAAACTGGGAAACCAATAACTCTAGTCCTGCTTTGGACACAAAACCAGCTCTTTCTTTCTTTCTTCCTTCCTTCCTTCCTTCCTTTCTTTCATTCTCTCTCTCTCGGCCCTAGGAAAAAGGCAAGGGCAAACCACTTCCCAAAATGTTGTCAATTAAATTGCAGGGACTTTTCCTGGCCAGGAGTCGAGATTGGCTTCAAAAACAAAATAAATAAACAAAAGACTCTCACTTTCTCTCTTTTGTTCTCTCTGTTTATAAATCCCATAATCACCATGCCGACTAAGAATTCTATAATCTAACCAGAGAGACAAAAAGAACATTTGTGGTTAAAAGCTCATCACGCCATCACTGAAAACAAAGAGGTGTTTGCCATGCCTCTTTCACATTTATGGTTCTTTTCATCTGGCAGAGGAGCCTTATCCTAAACACACTGCAGAACAACATAAAACCCCAAATTACAATTCCGCAATCTCCCAGTGACCACAACAGGCAAAATATCTTTGCTACTGCATCAAAGTAGCATTGCAATTACTGCATTGCAAAATAACTGGTGACAGAAACAGAAGTGGACAATGATTTAATTTAGTCCTCTTCTGAAATAAAGGGAACTTCCTTCCCATCCTTTAGTTACCATCCAGCCTACCAGCTTTGACTCCAGTTGGACCCAGTCCAGCTCCTGCCTGTATGATTCCTGCACCTGAAATATAGGATATAAACAAGGAAAGATGAAATCAGGGACATCCATGTGGATGGGTCAAAAAAATCAGGATGGCAGCAGTAACTCCATGACTGAATTCCCATCCCTTTTTATGTGCATCATGTGCACAGTTCATGTGAACAAGGAGGGAGTTTTAAGCGTGCAGCCATAGCTACTCTCTGGACTTTTTCGGCCCATCTACAGATATCCCTTCTTTTTAAGCTTAGTTTCAGAGTTCAGTTGCACTGTAAACCAGGTTGGTGAAATAAGTGAATTCTTTGAAACGACAAAAAACCAACAGTGAATGATTGTCTCTAGATTATGATCTCTTCCAGAAGAACCACATGATGCTGTGAATGCATGGAAATTTAACTCAGTTGCGAGGTACACCAATTTAAATCAGTTATTGAAATAAGCTTTGGGAAAAAAGGATTCCCATCAATCAATTAGCCCTCCACTCTATTTCTAAAAAGACTGACACAAAATGTTTACCTCTCATTAGAGATGGAAGGTAACCTCCTCCCTGGCCACTTACTTGAGGTTTCACTCCTAAAATAAGTCCAAAAGAATTAGGGAATGAGACTGGGGTCACATAATAGGGAATAAAACTGGAGACAGGTTAAGTCACAAGATTTAAACATGACAGCACCTAGCCATCCTTGGCATATCTAAGAAAACTAAGCACTATAGAACCTGGAATGAGAGATCGCCAGATACATCAGGGTTAAAACAGTAAATTTGAAAGAACATTGATAATTATTTCTGTACAAATTTGGACCAAAGTGGCTGGGTTCCAACCTTCATGGTGGCTGGGTATTCCTGCCTTGCTTGAGGTGTAAAGAGAAAAATAATGTAATGGGGACTGCGTGAACAGATTTCTAAGTCACAGCCTTTCTGCCTTGGTTCGATTCATCTAAAATTCAGCTGGATTACGGTTGTCATTTGCAGTTCTAAAGAGGCTTATCAGACTGAAGGCATCCTGTAATTGAAGGACTATTCAGACAACAAGTTTTTAAGATTTTGTCAGAAGCTATCAAGTTGGCCATCAGTCTTTAGCACCTAGTTAGCAGATGAAAAAAAATACAATCCCATTCTCTGGTCCCAGTCTTATCTGGGATATCTTGAACTCCTATTTAGACTACAGTAACTATTTTTACATTCATATGCATTATGATGTGTAAATGTTATGCAGTCTATGGCCCCTCTTGTCTTCTTTCGTGGGAGGCGGAGAGGAGATACAGCACCTCCTCCTATATCAAGAAGCGTCCATGCTCATCCTACCTATGGTTCAGATCCAGACTGATAAATCAGTGAACTATGAGTGCGGCTGGTTTAATCTGCCTCTCCTTGGGTTCTAACTTCCGATAGGCCTTGTGGGGAGAGAATTTCAGTGATTCTTTCTTAAGTCATTCTGTGATACATCAGATGGTTGAATGAATGAATCGTCATTATCATTCAACCCCACACAACTTTCTTTCCTACCCTCAGGTCCTCCAGTCTTGTTGAACTATGGCTCTCATTGTCCCAGACCGTGGACTTGGCTCCCTGGAAGTGATAGAACAGCAGGCCCACAGTGAATAGCACATGCATGCTTATGCTCAGCTGGTGCTGTATAATGCAACACTTCAAGCTGTTATAAGCTGTTGGCCATTTTGTTGCTGAGAGAGCAGTTTTCCTGTCACATCTGGTGGAAACCATCCATCGTTTTTTCTTGACAAGTCTGATGGGGTCAAGTCTGGGCCTTTGCACAAAGCTCCTTTCAGAGCCTGAGCCTCTGATGCCAAAGGATTATTTAATCACTGTGGGGAAACATTTAGAACTTCTAATCCATCTAGAACTCCTGGCATAATGAATTGGCCGGTCTGCCTTTATGGCTTTGCAAGGGTGTGTCAATGTCTTCCCCCCTACTGAGGGCACTAAGGAGGCCATTGTCTGAAGAAGGTGGACAAGAGCATTAGAAGAATTTGGCATCTTTGTGCCAGACAACTACATGGCATTGGATGCAGTGTGCAAATTCATATTCCTGTCCTATTCCTACCCAGAGTGGTTCTTTTGGATGGCTTGGGGGCACAGAAAGTTGTTTGGATAGTGAGAAATATGGAAGGACAGCTGGGTTGAAACACTCTACATGTAGTCCTCAACTTGTGACCATTCATTTAGCAACTGTTCAAAGTTACAATGCTGCTGAAAAAAGTGAAAACCAGTCCTTTGCTTATAACTGTTGCAGCATTCCCATGGTCATGTAGTTGCAATCTGGGCACTTGGCAACCAGCTTGCACATACAACAGTTGCAGCATCTTGCGGTCACCTGATCACCACTTGCAATTTTCCCAGCCAGCATCTGACAAGCAAAGTCAAGGGGAAAGTCATCAGGGAAGATCACAAGTTGTAGTCATTTGATGTCTCTCTTAATAACTGTATTGCTTATCAGTGAATTTTCTGATCCCAATTGTGGTCATAAGTCAAGGACTACCTTTACTCCCATTCTTGGAGAAAAAATTCTCAAGGTTATAACCTTCTGTTCTCTTCATACAATAGGATAAGAATCTCCTCAACAGCAACATATGGTTTTAACTCGCCTGGAGTTGACAACAAATTCCCTAACCCTAACCCTTCTTTTAATCATATGAGCAAATTTTAAATAATAATAATCTTGTTTTTTTTTTCAAAGTACTGCTTACTCAACAGTAAGTTTTACAATAAAAAAACAGAACGCAAAACGGGGAAAAAGAAGATAAGAAAATGAGCAGCTAAAAGTTGCTAAAATAGCATAGCTGATGTTTAATATAGAATAGCATTTCTGGTTCTTATTAGATCAGTCCAAAGGTGTATGTAGTTTAACTGGTATTAAGGCCAATTTTCTAGGATGCCCAAAGGAATATATAACCACAAGAATTAGCAAATCTTGATCCTCTTATATTCTGTGTCTCATTTTAAGGCATCTAAGAAGTTTCTAGCCATCATCTGGGAACAAATTCTCTATGTAATTAGCTCCTCTGTTAAGATGTACTTTTCTTTATCAGCCTAATCTTCAGAACACCAGCTCATCACTTCCAAGGAAGATATGTGAACTGAAGATAGCAAAAGCTTTTTGGGCAAAGAGAGGATGCTCCAGATGGCTGCTCCTCATGAGGAAAGTGCAGGACAATAGTTTTCTGCAGGTTTGAGAAATGGAATGAAATTAGTTATCTTGCTTGCAATCACTAGATATATGAAAGAAACTGGCTGAAGTTTTAAAAATTGAAATACAAATAATAAACCAAGCGAATGACCTGAAAAATGTTTTCAGACTGGATCTACAAAAGAGACTTGTTAAAGCCTTGAGGAAATCTGTTATGATGGGATAAAGAAAAATTAAAGATGAATCAAATCAATGTTCAAGACTGTTAGAACTAAAAGGAAGGAATATAAAGTTGGTTTATTTAATCAAGGTTAAAATAAGACTTTTTTTTTTTTGCAATATTCTGGCATACCTTTATAGACTGTTTGCTGATACCAGGATTGAAAATCTGATGGATTTGCTTATAGATAAGGGATGGGTTATGTGATGAAAGGATACCTGTTTAACTTATGGAGTTGAAGAGTTATTAAATTTATTTATACTTGCGATGAAGACTGGAAATCACTTTTTATATATTTCTTATCTTATGAACTTTTTATTCTTTCTTTCCATTCTCTTCTTGTTCTCTAAGTTTAATTCATATTCGTTTTTATTATTTTAATTACAATTCTTTATAAAAATTACATTAAAAAGGAATAAACATTTTAAAGTGAAAGAATTAAAATTAAATAGAAAAAAAAGAATGCCAGCATTTCAAGCTTCCTTTCCTCACCACAATTTGTAATGTTGAATTTTGTAAATTTGTGCTGGGAAGAAATGAAACCCTCTTGATTTTATTGGACTTTAACTCCCATTGGCCAATGGTTAGAGACAAGAGATTTGGAGGCCCTACATTTTTTCCCATTCCTAAAAATCTAAGATATGGTGGGAAGAAATGCTTTTTTTATCTGTTTGAAATCTCTTGCCATTTAGCCTGAAGGTGTATTCTTTGGCTCTCTAGAATGACAAAGCAGAAGATAAACTTGAAGATATAAAATAAACAAAATCTGAGCAGTTGTAAGACAGGATGTTAATTGTTCCAGAACTGCACCAGCAAGATAAATGTAATATAGCAGCTTATCCAGATGTGCAGGCAATATAACTCGCAGAAATATCAACACAGCTGACTGCTGACTGGTCATTATAGTCTCAACATATTCAGAGAAAAGATGTGCTGATTAAATTTGCTTTATTAGATTTTAATCTGCAGTCTATTTTTTTTCTAATTTTCTCAACAAGTGGCTTTTGTTTTCCTTGACATTTGCATTCATTTACTCTTAATTTGGCCTGATTTAGAGTGCTGAGAAACTAAAAAAATGCCTTATTTAACTGGTGTTAACAAAAGTGTTACCATGATGTTACTTTTGGATTTTCTTTTTTTCTAATGTATAACAGAAGCATCTGCTATTTCTGTTCAATGTCATTCACAGCCAATGAAAACAAGGCTGTAGTTTCTTTTTTGACTGCTGCAAAATCTTTTTGGACACAAAATTTTATCATTAATGCTGGGCAAATAAGGTACAAGAGTGGAAAATAGTGTATTATATTCAAATGGTAAACTGTATTTATCCCAAAACAAAAAAGAGGTGAACTGCAATTAAATTTTCTTCATATATTAGTGTGAAGCCTAATGTAACTTGGACTACATTCTTCTTCAAAACCTCTCATTTTTTTCAAGCTACTCTTTTAGGAAAAGCACCTACATTATACAGTACCCACTTCTTTGTAAGAGAAGGAAGCCTCGCTAGAAACATGCTGAGCTTCATCTTAAAATATCATTTATATAGTAATTGGAGGTTTTCTCTTTTTGGTTCTTGGTGTTTTACTTCTTCACCAAATTTATTGAAAGAAAATTGTGATAAACTGTGAGGTGGGGAGGTAAACTCTAAGGAACTTTATTATTCCATTGTACCCGGCTGGAAATAAATATACAGCAGACGTAATCCTCAAAATGCGTAATCATGAAAAAGATTTTATTTAATTTGGAGGCATAAGAAGATTTAGGATGAAACTAATCCTATCCTCCAAATATATGGTGTGCCTTGGTAAATTTTGCAACAGCTAAACAATTTTATTAAGACCTTATATGTACACTTAGTACTAAGTTTAAAGAATTTTACATTCCAAATAAGGACTTGAGCAAGCCCTTTCCTGGCCAGGCTTTAGTTGGCAAGGTGGATTAAGCTGATTTCTTCTTAATTAGGTTCTTTTAACCTAAGTTCTAATGGAAGAAATTAGCTCTGCGGTGTTTGAAGGCATCATTTTGTTTAGTAGAATCCCAGATCATGCCTCCCTCGGACGACCAGTTTTGCCCTGGCCTCGTAATGCTACGTGAATGAATAATAGTTCCTTTATTATTCACCTTATCCATCTATTACCTGAACCATTTACATTTCTTCTTTTCTCTGGTAGTGTTTAGTAACAATGGACACACGTTGAAATTTACCAGCAAACTTGCACTAATCACGTGCCAATTCAGTGACAAACGTGGGACAAACCATTCATTTTACTGACCTAATTCCTGCAGGCTTTTTAGCCACCTCGCTGACTTCCCAGAACCAAAATATTTTGTTTTATTATATATAGGGCCTTACAGTTTTATTTTTCAAAACAACCAACAAAGTGCGTCAATTACATGGCATTGCAGTGGATGAAACTACTTGCCGACACACTCATCACATCCGATGAATAGGTCAGGAAGCATATATGAAGAAAAAGAGGACCGCCGTGAATTCTGATTCTGTTTGTAACTTTATAAAGTTTCATCATGCCTCTTTCACTCATCTTTTTTCATTTGCCTTTAAATTTCAATTACTGTACATCTTATTCTCCTCATAGGAAAGGGGGCCCATATGTGATAAAAACAAAATATCAAATTCTCCCTTCCTCCTTGACTTACCTCCTTGCAGGCTGCACCTGGTCAAACAGAAGAGCAGAAGGGTAAGACAGAGATTGAACCTGGCCATTGTGAAACGCTGCAGTCACTTCGCAAAGCCTCTGGGTGCCACACAATGAGTGGGGAAGGGATATCTGCTTTTAT